>JAGKTI010039820.1:0-10501 GCA_018397915.1 Birgus latro
TAACTGCATGGTATATGGAAAATACTCATACCTATGTATCTTTAGTATAGATACACATGCCGCACAATTAACTGACCATAAAATTACTAATTGGCAATTCCGGCACTCCTGTCAGGGGTACCAACCACCCGACCTCTGCTACACAACACCGCTGTCCCAGGTTCATATGTGGGCAACTGTACGCCAGACAGACTTCCCAGGTCAGACTGCTGAGGACGGACTCCATGAGGTGGGAGAAGGTGGCTGGGGCATTGCATAGCCCGAAGGGAAGAACATTAAACTGATAAAGTATCCCATTACTTGTGGAGAAGGCCATTTTCCCTAGATCTCGGGGGTGGACGGGGACCTGCCAGTATCCTGACTGGAGGTCCAGCATGGAGAACCAGGTGGAACCGTGTAGGGAGTCGTCTATGCGGGGGGGGGGAGTGGCATCTTTGGTGGTTACATCGTTCAGGCGGCGGTAATCGACGCAGAATCGCTAAGTGCAGTCTTTTTTCCGAACCAGGACAACGGGGGAGGACCAGGGGCTGGTAGAGGGCATGATGATGCTGGAGTCCAGCATTTCTCGAACTTGCCTGTCCGTTGGTGTGGGTTCTTCCGGCAGGAGGGTTGCCGGATGGGGGGCCCGGTGGTATGAATTTCATGGGCTAGATATGTCGTATGCCCCAAGTCGGCGGGCCCGGTCGAGAAAAGGTCTTGCTATTCAAGTAGTAGATGGTGTGGCATCTCGGCTTGATGGGGAGATAAGTGGTCAGGCAAAGGAGGGAGGGGAGAGGGGTTTGAATTTAAGGGTGGGGTGTCGCAAGGCTCTGCTGCCTCTAGGTCGCCGATCAGGAGTCCTCTCTGGCTGCCATTTTCAAAAAAAAGTTTTCCAGTCCTTTTCACCGTCCAGGTCAAAAACCACCGCTAGCCACCAGTGTTATGCTAGGTATTTGTGGGTCGGTTTCTCACCCTCAAATACGCAGGCTACAGCGGGTCCCTATTTTAGACCGGGTCGTTAACTCTAAAGAGTAAGACTGGACACAAAAACAAGGCAGTAAGTATTACACACATGTATTCCAGATATCTTCCCAGGGACAGTAGTACATCAACAAATATATTACAAACTGGGTTGGTCAGGGATAGGTTAACACTTAACACGAGGTTTTACTTGACAGGGAGTCTGTCACTATACCAACTTGTAGAAGTATGGTACTATTTACCCAACACTTATGGCACATAAAATACACTTATAATTTAAGACACAGGAATGCATTTACTACAATTTCCCAAACCCGTATAGCACTGGACGGCACTATATATAAGTTACATTAACACCTGTGTCATAGACACCTGTCGGTCGGAAGTCTATCTCAGGTAGAGTCTGCCGCGTAGTGATCACTGACGGGGGGGGGGACTGTGATATTTTGGCATACCCTGACTAACGTACCCGGACACTGGGGTGGGTGGAGGTTTAATGCACGAGGGGAAGGCACGATGGAAACATATATTGCTTCTGTTACTCACTGAGGTGTTTCACTCGCGTGCCTGTGGGTTGGGGAGGGAGAGTTTAAATAACAAGGGAATGGCACAACCAACACAATATTATTGTTCTGTTGGTCACAAAGGCATTTCGTTCACTGGAGGGGGGCGCGGGACTCTAATCGGGATATAAGTCAGGCCACGGTTAGCTATTAGGCTCGTCCAATCTTATACTCTGGGTTCCTGGTCACTTAACATGAGAATACACTGTAGGGAATCACTCGTATGGTATAAGTTAATGTACACAGATATCTGGGTCGAAAAAGCACACAGATATGTAAAGTCCACTCACTTCATTACGACTGGTGGGCCCTAGCTTGATTCCTCCGTCAGGAGGAAGGGCAGAGTGGAGCGCCCCTGGACAGGGCCCCACACGTAGTCGTGGGACTAGGGGCTTGGCCCGAAGAGAGCCAAGAGATGGGCTTGTTGTCGAGTCTGGGGGAGACTCAGGGAGGCCTCACCCACAGGTAAGTCGCACCCTGGTGTTCGGGGCCACTCCCGGGGCAACTGAAGACCCAGGGTACTGAAACCCGGGGCGGCTGGACTGCGGCAACGGCTGGAGGGCGGCGTCGCCGACAGGGTCGTCACACGGGGACCTCAGGCCGGGGGAGTAGTAGACAGGGCCTGACATTGGCTGCAGGGTCTGCGGGGACTGCTTCGGCTGCTGTTCACCCTGGTAGAGTTGCAGGGAACCAAGGCCTCGGGTGAGGCCTTGCCACGGCTTCGGGGAGGGGTCCTTTCTGGGTGCAGGTCCTCCTGTAGGAAAGAAACGGACTGTGGCCTGCTCTGCATCCGACCTGACGTGACTAGTGGCCAACATCGTGGTAGCACAGGGGACATCAGCTTCAACGCGGCTAGTGGCCTGCTCTGCCTCTGGCCTGACATGACTAATGGCTGACGTCGGGGTGGCACAGGGGACATCAGCTTCAATGCTGCTAGTGGCCTGCTCTACCGCTGGCCTGACGTGACTAATGGCCGATGTCGTGGTGGCACAGGGGACAACAGCTTCAGTGAGGCTAGTGGCCTGCCCTACCTCTGGCCTGACGTGACTAGTGGCCGACGTCGTAGTGGCGCAGGAGGTTGTAGCTCTGGTGCAGCTAATGTCCCGTACTGGGGAGCTGAGAGGACTAGTAGCAGAGGGACGGACTGTTGCCGATCCTGCCTCGTACCCAGTACGGCTTGTGGCCAATACTGCGGCGCCACTCTGGGGGGAACGACTACAGGAGTCGGATGACTTATGGCCTGTCCTGCCCGGCCGACACGCGTCCGTGTCGCGGCCCTGTAGCGGGGATGCAACTGGGGAACGGACTGTGGCCGGTTCTGCACTGTACCCGGTATGACTGTGGCCAATAACGCGGCATTGCGTGGAGTTGTAAACTCCACCCCTTACCTGGCGAGTGGAATTTCGGCCAGAGACTAGGCACCGGCGACTGCTACCTTTCCAGGTCACCACCTGGGAGCAAGAGGGGCGCCGGGAAGTGATACAGGTGTGCCATTCCTGTTCCCAGCCGCTCTGTGTCAGCGGCGACCCCCCGGTGGTACTGGGGGGGTTGGGGGTGCTGGTGTCGTCTGCACTGGCCATTGCATCTTCTGCGGCTCCAACCCCTAACTCCTCTATTTCAGTTACAAATACCATTACAAGGGAAAATGGGTTAGCTAGTGATTGGCTTTAGAGAAGTTTACACAGAAGTTAGATGACTCTACCTGCCATGGAAAAGTATGGTGGTTTGAACACAATATTCATGGCACTTCTGTTACACTGGTATAGTTGGCAAGTATGACTATAATGATCTCTATCCCAACAGTAGTATAGCACTGGACGGCACTGATACACTAGTTACACTGATGTATTTGTCAGTCGTGAGGATAGGCGCACGCAAGGATAGTGTCGCAGTATCACATGGAGAGAGGGGGGGTAGACAGAACTATTTCACCACTAGGGAACACTCCGGTGGGTGGCAGGTGTACTTTTAGTTCATCTTATAAGGATGCCAGTCACTGGGGAGGGGAAACTGATATTTGGTATACAAGGAGGGGGCACTGCTTTCTCTATGTTAATTTAGTTTCCACAAGAGCACTTTATTGTTTAGTAACACTGGGGGGAGGAGAGCGTTAATAATAGAGGCAAGGGACTGCACTGTGCTCTGTATGTTGTACACCGTCCTGTGAATACACTAAGGCTTGTCCAATCCTATGTACTGCGACACTCTGGTATACTATTTGAGCCAATGCACTGAGATAGAATACACTATGCGTTACAGTCACGGCCGGGGGAATTTACTGGTCCATATCAGGTACACTTGTATGACACTTTCACTTTCACTGCCTGTGTCATCTCCCAGTATCTCTGGCAGGTGGGGTTGTGGGAGGCTCACCCTTCCGGGAGCCCCGGGAAGGTGTGTGGGGCTCGGGACTGGGGCTGAAGAGGGAGAGCAGACGGGCCTGACGCCGGCTCCGGGGAGTGCTGGACTGGGCCCCTCCGTCATGTCGGCCTCGGCCTGGAGTCCTGTGTAGGCCCCGGGGAGTCTGGGGGGTCAGACTCACTGGAACCTGGGGCTGCCATCAGGACAGGACTGAGGCAACTGCAGGAGGAAGGAGTCGCCGTCAGAGTCACCTCACAGCAACCTCGGGCTTTGGGCATCACTGGCAGGACTCGGTGCTGGTGACCCGGCTGGTGGGACCTCCACCCTGACGACTGCACTGGAGGGACAGGCTGAAGGGAGCCAAGGCCCTGGATTGGGCCTCACCACTACTCCGAGAAGGGATCTCCCCTGGACTCACTCCCTGAAGGAGGAGTATGTCCTGCCTGGCCACAGAAAACAGGGTGGGCCAGGCAAGGGACCTTCCTGTCAGGAGACGTCCTAGGAGCAGAGGGTGAGGAGCAGACTATGGCCTGTTCAGCCTCCCCCGTGTGGACAATGGCCTGCACGACAGATCCTCTGCCCTGTCGGGCTGCAGGGAAAACACGAGTCGAAGCTCGCTCTACCCTGCCTCCTGAAGAGGGAAGGTGGTCTCCTGTAGGGGAGGAGCAGACGATGGCCTGCTCAGCCACTTGCCCGACATGGACAATGGCCTGTGTCACGGTCCTAAAGGAGACGGCATCAGAGGGACGGACAATGGCCTGTGTCACGGTCCTAAAGGAGATGGCAGCAGAGGGACGGACAATGGCCTGTGTCACGGTCCTAAAGGAGACGGCAGCAGGGGGACGGACAATGGCCTGTCCTGCCTCGTGCCCGACACAGATGATGGCCTGTGTCACGGTCCTGCGGGAGGAAGTAGCAGAGGGACAGACGATGGCCTGTCCTGCCGTGGACCCGACACGGACGATGGCCTGTGCCGCGGTGCTACTATTGGGGGAGACTGCAGGAGAGGAGCGGATGATGGCCTGCTCAGCCTTGTCCCGACATGGACGATGGCCTGTGTCGTGGCCCTGCATGGGGTAGGCAACTGAGGAACGGACGATGGCCTGTTCAATCTCTAGCCCAGCATGGACGATGGCCTGTGTCGCGGTGTTGCTGGGAGTTGTGGAGGCAACTCCATCCCCGACCTGGCGAGTTGAATTTTTCCTCGGGCCTAGGTGTTTATTACTGTTTCCTTGGTGCAGTGTCGGTTGGGAACAAGAGGGGCGCTAGGGATTTGTACAGGTGAGCTGCTCCTGCCTGGAGCCACTCGGTGTCGGCTGCACACCCCCAGTGGTTCTTCGTGGGCTGGGGGTGTTTCTGTCATCTGCAGCCGTGTGTTGCCTCGCCAGGTTTTCTGACTCATGCATTTCACTGAGCTACTGCTGTTGGAGCCTGTGGCAATGTGGGGACTGGAACGTAACACTGGTGTCAGGAGTGGAATAATTTCCAGTGCAGTGGTGAGTCTAACCTTCGACATGGAGCAAGGAGGTGTGCAGACAAGATCCTGAACTGGCCAGGAAGACGAGGTGTCATTGGTTGCAATCATGAAGCTATCGGAAACATGAAGTGTCCAACTACTGGCACTGATTGGCACTCAAAACTGCTTCAGGCACAAACTGAAATAGTGAGGGCACATAGGGAACAACTAGAGGCACAACGTGAAGAACAAAAAGAACGATATGAGCAACTTCAAGAGGCATCAGAAGAGCAACAGAGGGAATTACAACCGAGGATGCAAGGACAACTAGATGCTCCCATGGGGGAAATGGAGGAAGTGAACAGCAACAGCTTAAGGAGAAAGTAGATGCCAAGCTAGAGCAGCAGGAGTATGAGGTGAGCAACGGTGTGACTGAGCGCAAACAGCATGTGGACAACCAGTTGAAGTCAGTTGGTGAGGAAATAGAGACAGAGTGCAGCCAGCGTGTGGACGGCCAGCTGGAGAGTGGTGAGGGAATGGTGATGGAGTGTGGACAGCATGTGGATGGCCAGTTGAAGCATGTGGTGAGGCTGTAAAGAAATATTGCACTGCTGAGCCTCAGGTTAGTGTACAGGGAGCATGTGAGGGGAGTCTACTGTGTATGATGAGTGTTGATGGATCCCAGGCATCTAGAGGTGGCATTGCAGGATTGAGTAATCCGAGTGTAGAGGTTTTGAGTCCTGGCCTTAATTGTGCTGCCCCGGTTTTTGGGCCCCAAACTAGTGCGGTGCGTGGATGTAATGGGGGTCCAATTAAAAAGAAGCCTCAGGAATTTGATGGTAGAGTATCTTCGGAACCTTACTGTGCACAGTCTGAGGTGCTTGCAGATAAGTGTGGTTGGGATGATGGGCGGAGGGCAGCGCAGCTTGCTGAAGACCTGGAGAGTATGGCATATAAGGTATACCCTGGAGCTGCACCTAACCTGTTGGCTATTCTTCTGAGGGACCAGTTCATCGATGCTCTTGGTAGTGCAGAGTTGGAGGTGCAAGTGAGGCAGGTGCAACCAAGAGGAATGCAAGAGGCACTTGCCAGGGCTCTGGAGTTTGAGTCCTATGTCAGGTCCAGTACATCCACATTTCGGCCAGGTCGTTGTGCAGGATTTGCGGCAAGGGGGCAAGTTTGGGAAGCGGAAAAATTTGAAGGAAGTTGCTGGTATTGTAAGGAGCCAGGACATCGGAAAGTGGATTGCAGCAAGTGGGGGAGAGAACAGGAGGACCAGGCAATGGAAGTGCAAGAGGATGGTGACAGTTTCCCGATGGAAGAAGCGAACCAGGAAGAGGACTAAGACCCTCCAGGAGGAGTGGACTGTGAGGAGGAGCAGGGACGTCGTCGGAAGCGTCACAGAAGAAGACCTGATAAGTTGAAGGATTATTTTGTGTATAGTTAGATGTTTCATTAGAATTAAGGTTTATGTCTGTATATTCTGTGTAGTTTTGTCGAGACGACAAAGAACTAGGGAGGGTGTAGTGTTACGAAGCGAGATTTGCCAGAATTTTCTAGGCATTTCACGTACGATAGTTCCGGTATCGGTACGAGTCAGAGTTGCCATTTTGCTTGCTGTTTGTAAGCGTAGTTGTTTCGTAAGTTATTCATTGGTTTTTGTGCTCTTTTCTCTGTAATGTTGTATTTACGGTATTGTTCGTTAGATTATGTATGGCAGATAATTTAGAGTGTTATGTAATGTAAGAAGACTTTGGCATATTTTGGTTGTCCCCGAGCTGACAACTGTTGTTGCCAGGGGCAGGTACAGGCCTAGCATGCTCTAGAATGTTGGAGAAACAATGCAAGCTTATATAAGGATGGATATGAGACCTGAACAAGTTCAGAAGGGTTTCAGTTCAGTTCGAGTTGAGTTCAGTTGGAGTGTAGTGCAGTGTCACTGAAGTGTGTATATTTTCGGTATTTGTGAGAACAGAGGCAAACAGTAAAGTGTATTAACAGTGAAGTGTTGTCAAGCATCAAGTGTAATAAAAGTGAAATTGGAAAGCATTAAGTGGGATTATTTGGAAAATAAAGACCATGAACTTTAAGAATTCAGTGTTTATCTTCGCCTCAGCTGATTTTGTGTGCTGTACAATCGCCCAAAGAAATGAGGACCCGATTCCCAGTACCTTTTGCTCAGAAAGTGGTATCTGGCAACTTTCACGGCCATGTTATATTTTCTATATTGCACACCGGAAAGAGCAGTATTTAGGTAAACAACACCAAAAAGTAGTTTATAAGCATTTTTACCTTGTATATCTCGCATTACGGAAGACGAAACCACAACGTACTAAAGTTGAGGCTTAGCAATACGAAAGAATGTGAAACGCACAGCCAATCGTTCAACGGTTTCAGGATTAAAATGCGGAGAAACTCTCGTAATACTTATTTTACATCCTGAATCAACAATACTGAAGGGAAAATGTCCCATAAAATATATCACACAGATAATGGAAATGTCAAAATCACGAATGCCATCAGCTCTGAAAAATAAACATCTAAAACGGTATTATTATCCACTTTTAATTTTCTATGCGGGATGTTGTTT
Source organism: Birgus latro (assembly GCA_018397915.1). Lineage (NCBI taxonomy): Eukaryota > Metazoa > Arthropoda > Malacostraca > Decapoda > Coenobitidae > Birgus > Birgus latro. Next base: position 7,931 of record JAGKTI010039820.1, read on the forward strand.
ACCTGGGAACCCGTCAGTGCTGTAGCAAGGTGGATCGTCAACACGATACTACAGTCTGTCAGTGCAAGCAGATTATTGCTCTTTATTTAGCAGATGTTCCAGCAAGACAGATATCCCAGCAACTTAACATCGAGGAGGATAATGGATAGATAAGCTATAGAGACAGGCAGAACAGAAAATTTGCCAAATGGAGCCACAAGACCAAGACAAATAAATTATTGCATGTGCCCAAGAACAACTCCTACCCACCTGTGTTGCTATCAAGAAGCAAATTAAACTGCCGGTATTCAGTTAGTGCAACCAATGCAATTACTGGGGTAAAAATGGGTCAATTTATTCGCACGATGAAAATCCCAACTTGCAATAAAATACGTAGAACAGTTTCATGAAAGAAGTAAACAAGGGCAGGATGATAGTCAAAAGCAAGTGTGCGACAATGAAGAGAACTTCAGACAAAAAGCATTGTATAAAAAGGGGGGGAGGGGAGTTGTGACAGACCGAGATATCCACTCGCTCCCACGAAGTGACACTGACTAACGTAAGGCCTTCCAGGCAGTGTTGCCATGGAAAACTATAGAAATATCCTAGATTGGTCTCAACAGTAGTAAAAAATCCGCCAGACTGAGGGAAATTAAGGAAAACAATGTTAGACAGGACTTTCAAAGGATGCCAGATACTCAGAAAATATTTATTTTTTACCAGTTAGATTGCTTTTAAAAACCTTGAATTTAGCGGGAAAAAATCTACATTGGTAACACTGCCGGTATGAATCGCCGACGAGTGGAAACGTGCCAGATGTCGCTTTATACTTAATTATTGTTATTGGCCTAAAAAGCAACGCTGAACTTCCTAATATTTTCGCAAGATTAGTTTCTCTACACCATAAATAATGCTTGCAGAGAAGGCAAAGATTGTTTCCGTCTCGAAACTCTCATTCAAGTGAACGTTGCCAGACCCAGGGAGTTTGTTCGAAACTTAAAGAAAACGAGTCATCACTTATTTGGGCGATTGTACACCTTTAAAGGCTGACCATAGGAAGAGCAGCTCAATGGGCAATGAATGTCCTTCCTATACTGAACTACTGCTGCTGGAGCCTGTGGCAGTGTGGGGACTGGGAGATAACAATATCTATCTATCTATCTATCTATCTCTCTCTCTCTCTCTCTCTCTCTCTCTCTATATATATATATATATTCTGTATATACCAGTGTTGTATTAGTGGCAAAACAGATATAATTGGAAAGGATTGCCTATAAGACATATCACAGTAACTGAATAACTGAACTGACTGATTGAAATATCTGTTGTAAAGATATAGAGTACTTGTGCAACAGAAGGTGGTGGGTCCTGCCACACACCTTCTTAACCCCTTAACTGCGGGGTTGTCGGAGGCGTGCCGTGCCCATCCCGCGGGGCAAATTTGCGCTCCGACTGATTTTTTAAAAACACAGTGTTTGCCAAAAATCAGTTACTAGTCCTAGAATATTTTAATTACATATGCGTATGGCACATACCTTCTGCTTTCTCCTGGGATGTTTTAGCACTCGTCGACTACCGTAGGACTTATGGAGACTTCTGAAGTTGGGTAACTAAGTCTTCACTTTACACTTCCCGACATCCCTTAATATGAATACCACTGCCTGATATTAACACTAGAAACACTATTCAATGATTTCCAAGTAGTTTGGAATCCATACTCCAAAAAAAAAAAAAACATTGTGAAAGCAATGTAAAATACGAGCGCGTACGAGCCTCCCACTAACGCTAATTGCCGCTCGTATTGTCATTTCTTATTCATATACACACTCACACTTTATTATTTCAAGTACTTTATTACACTTATATATATCTACAGTCCTTTACCGCTTCCCATACGATGTTTAGTAGGGGTAGAGGTCACAGGGTCTTTTATAATGGGCGCAAAAGCGGCAGAAATGGAGGGGCGCGACTGCGACGTGCCTCCACCTTGAAGGACGGCAGTGAACTGAGATGTACGTATCTCGGTAGCCAAGAGTTGAAAATGTCAGCTGCTAATGTATATGCTAAGAAATAAGTCATAGGAAATTTAGACAATACATAATAAATTAGGTAGTTCCAGGTGAATATAAATATTGCTCAGGCTTCTCCCTTCCTTTCTTATATACATTTATATTACGACACAGATAACATGAACACTGGATTAGACACTCCCCAGCCGTGTGCTCTCGCCACTTCAGTAATGGTCCCAGAGCAGTATAGCATTGTCTTCCCCCATCCCTACATGATCTGAGGATGAATCAACCATTATGGTTGAAATCCCACTGGATGCAGCTTTCTTCTGATCAGTATGCTCCCTCCCTCTGGCATCCCCAAATGATTGAGCACCTCTCAATCCGGGAGCCAATCACCGCATTTTTATGATCAGCAGACCAATCACAGTTTTCCATCCATGCACTAATAAGAATGTTTACAATTTACATTCAGTTTGGCGGCTAAGCTTCGGTTCCCGCAACGTCCATCTCAGCAGTTACTTCAACAAAAAAGGGATGAGGCTATGGCACACCTAATGTCTGATTTGGCTCGTATCTCTGA
>JAGKTI010039822.1:0-10501 GCA_018397915.1 Birgus latro
TAAGTCAAATTTTGCCTTAAACTCGTTTAAGTTTTTAGACTGGACGATCTCTTTGTCCAGGCTATTCCACAGGTCTATGCATCTATAAGGAAAACTATATTTCTTAATGTCCTTCGAGCAGCTTGGCTTCTTTAGTTTCATTCCGTGTCCTCTTGTTGCTCTCTCATCCCACACAAACAGATTTTCTCTGTCAATTTTTTCTACTCCTATCATGGTCCTGAACACTGCAATCATGTCGCCCCTCTCTCTCCTTTTCTCTAAGGATGGCAAATCCAGCCTTTCTAGCCTCTCACTGTATGATAGATCTGCCAGACTGGGGACCATCTTGGTTGCTGTTCTTTGTATTCTCTCAATCTTGGTTATATCTTTCTTTTTGTGTGGGCACCACACTACTGCTGCATATTCTAACCTGGGCCGGATCATGGCTACTATCAATTTTTTCATCATCTCCTCATCCATGTAATGAAATGCCACTCTTATATTGATCAAGAGTTTATATGTCTCTCACGATCTTATTTATGTGCTTTTCAGGTGATAAACTATCCTGGACCAGCACTCCCAAATCTTTCTCTTCTCTTGCTTTTCTAATTGGTTCATTACCCATCAAATAATTCAATGATGGCCTCTTGTTACTTTTATCCATTTCTAATATTTTACATTTTTTTGCGTTGAATTTCATTTCCCACATCTGACCCTAATCCTATCCAGATCCTCTTGTAGCATTTTACAGTCCTTTTCAACCTCTACCTTTCTCAAGATCTTTGCATCATCAGCAAACAGGCTTGCGTAGCTGTTCACTCCATCTACCATATCTTTTACGTAAATCAAGAACATTACTGGTGCCAACACCGAGCCCTGTGGGACACCACTTGTTACTTCCCTCCATCCAGATGTCCTGTCCTTTATTACTGTCCTCATTTGTCTGTCACTCAAAAAGTCTTTCATCCATTCCAGGAGTCTTCCATTCAGTCCTCCTATATACTCTAATTTTCGTAACAGTCTCTTGTGGGGCACCTTGTCGAAGGCCTCCAGATCTAAGTACACACAATCCTCCCAACCGTCTCTCTCCTGCAGCACATCAATCGCCCTTGAGTAAAAGCTCAACAAGTTGGAAACACATGACCTTCCACTTCTGAATCCAAACTTACTTTCAGTCAAAATATTCATCTCTTCCAGGTATTTTATCCATCTGTATTTCAGGATTCTCTCACACAATTTTGCAACCATGCTGGTTAGGGACACTTGTCTATAATTCAGTGGTTCTTCCTTGTTTCCTCCCTTATAGATTGGCACCACATTTGCGCTCTTCCATTCCCGAGGCACTTTCCCCTCTTCCAAGGAGCTCACAATTAAATTGTGAATCTTATCCGCCAGTTGTTCTCTGCATTCCTTCAGTACCCAATTAGAGATTCCATCCGGTCCTGGGGCTTTCCTTACATCTTGAGTTCCCAGTAATTTATACCCTTCCTGCACTTCCACTTTTATATCTTTTATCACTACATTTCTAATCACTCCCTCTCCTTCCACAAACTCCCTTTCCTTAGTGAAAACCGATTGGAAACATTTGTTCATTACTTCAGCTTGCATTACTGCATCCTTGTAGACCTCTCCTTCTAGGGTATGGATGTCCAAGCTCAGTTTGGACGTCCATTTTGTGCTGCACACAGTGTTCATGGGTCCCCGTGTGATACCCGCTTCACAAATGAGGAAGTGAGGGAGCGTTTGAGTGTGAATGTGGATGTGATAGGAAGTGTTAGGAGAAACACATTAAGGTGGTTTGGCCATGTGGAGAGGATGGAGAGTGAGAGACTGACAAGGAGAGTGTATATGAGTGAGGTGGAGGGGGGGGAGAGGGAGGGGGAGGCCAAGGATGAGATGGAGTGGAGAGGTATATGAGAGGGGGAGGTGTGGGCTGGGAGCTGGGCAGTGAAATGGCATGGGACAGAGTGACGTGGAGGCAATTTATTTGTGGCCACCCCTTACGGGATTGAAGCATCTGGCAATAGATAGATTGACAGTTTGTTGCACAGTTCTAAGTCAACTTTCTGCTGTGACATTTCTTCCACAAATTAAAAACAAGCAAGGTATTGTGGGGTCTATTGTGTTTCTCAGTGGTGCATTATGGTTATAGGTGAGATGCTTTTGTTTTGATGGTGCATTATGGTTCTGATTCAGCCAGACAGAGAGGAGGAAGCAGGTGAGTCATGTGTTTCCAAATTTGAAATAATTCGATGGATTCCGCCAACAAAGTAGGGTAAGACTCAAATGACACATAATGGTATCTTTGTTAGGTTAATGCCTAAAATGGCTCGAAATTCATTCGTTTGTTTTCATTAAGAAAAAAAATAAAACTAGGCTGGGGTTAATGTTTCCAAAGGTTTATCACCACATTAGAGACCCCACAACATCACTTATTTTTTATTTGCAGAAGAATCGTCGCAGAAGAAAGTTGACATAGAACTGTTCAACAAATTGATTCACATAATTGTGCACTAAGAAGCTGGTGCAGGTTTTGTTTACATTACTGTATTTTCTTATTCTGCCATTGGTTTTTGGAAATAAGCTGCAAAAGGACAAAACTCTTTGCTAAGTTAAAAAGAACGAACTTTAGTCAATCAATATGAACCTGAAAACCTAACCAACTTAATGAAGAGGTGTGACTTCCTGAAACTGAAAAATACTGATTCTGATATAAAGTAGTGTCCTGTATATACAGTATATGGTATAGATATGGTAAATTAGTGAGAAAGAAAGGTATGCAAGCTAATGTTACTGGGGAATGGACAAGGGATCAAGCTTGCAGGATGAAACTTGTAGGGAACTTGCTGGATGAAGTTGGTAGGGAGCTTGCTGGGTGAAATCTGTTGGGAGCTTGCTGAATGAAAATTGTAGGAAGTTTGCTGGGTGAACTTTGTAGGGAGTTTGCTGGATGAAATGTGTAGGGAGCTTACTGGGTGAAATTGATAGGGAGCTTGCTGGATGAAATTTGTAGGGAGGGGTGCATGACAAGGGTTTGGCTCCTGTTTATAACTTGACAGAAATTGGGTTGGTGAGGATAGGTGCACTTATCAGGTGGTCAGGATTCCAGGGGCTTGAATGGTGAATGAGGGGAAGGAGGAGGAGGAAAAGGAGAATGCAAGAACAATAAGAAACAGTTCAAGGTTTTAAAGTATTTTTTGCTGGAAATTTATTCATGAAATTATTAGTATGTACAGCCAAAAATTACTTATATTATGTATCTTGTTTCAATAGAATTTGTTTACATTAATTCCCAAGGGATTTTTATATAATTTCATTGTTTAGGATGATTCTTTTATTGTCAGGGGATACTGTTGGTTAGTTCTCCCATTATCATGTTCGCTCCGTTTCCTGGCTATCTGTGCTCTACCTCACCCTACCTTCAGGTGGAAAAAGGTACAGGATGATGATGATGATGATGATGGTAGTTTTCAGTCACTGAGTTGAATGGTGTAGGGGGGGAAGATGGCAGAGAAATGGTGACCTGCTTTTGTGGGTGTTTTATTTATTATTATTATTATTATTATTATTATTATTATTATTATTATTATATTCATGGGAGGCAAAAGCTTTTTTATCTAGTACCAGGTGTATTAATCCTGTGGGGGTTGGCCACAAACAGTTTGCCTCCTTATCACTCTGTCCTCTGCCATTTGGCTGTCCTCCCTCCAACTTGCAACCCACCCCTTCTCTCATATATCTCCATCCATTCAAGTCATCGTTATTCCCCCCCTTCCTCGTATATCTGCACTCCATCCCTCCATCTCATCTTCGATCCCCCCCCTCCTCTCCCCCTCCACCGCACTCACTCACACTCATCTATACAGTACTCTGTATTGGCCTAAAATTGCCACCACTCCATCGTGAATACTGAGTTATATAGGTTAATACTAGAATCTGATGCAAGTCACAAAGAAGTGCCATGAAAATGATGTAAAACCATAGCATTGTCTTTGTGCCACTGAGTTATGCGAAATATGAAAATCTGGGTGAGGTTAAGGTAAAAGAAATATAACCAGTAGTAGTAGCCACAGTTTTTATTACACAAACACGCTCAGAGGGTATTGATAAAGTTTTGCATCCAGTAAGTAGTTATTCATCAGTATAAATTACTTCTTCAATGGTATTTCCTTTGTGACGGTGTTGGAAATGATTACCGGTAACAAATTTCTGAGAGTCATTTAGGTGTCAGTTGAAAATAATAAAAAAAAAAAACAAGAAACTATTGAGACTAAAAGATTTGAAAAAGCGAGAAAGATTGGACTCAGAAAAAATAACATGGTGCCAACTATGTTAATGTTACTGTAGCATTGCAGTCCCTTCCCAGTGATTGCTGAGTTCTGGAGATAGATTAAAACCAAAATATGAATGCAAGTCATGAAGAAGTGCTATGGGGAGGATGCAGAATCATGACTTTCTAGTTTGCCTCGGAGATTTATGAAATAAGCTTTAAAAAGGTGAAAATCAAGGTAATTAAAGTGAAAAGTGCACATATAGCATATTTTTGTGATGTTTTAAACAAATATTTGGAATACAGTTGTGGTTTTGCTAAATATTATCCCAATTTTCTGTAATTTAGAAAGATAATTATCCATAAGTACTGTATTATGCTCTTAATTACAAGTTTTATTCCTCCTCCTCCTTCACCTCCTCCTTATCCTTCAGCATGTAGAGTAAGGTCTTGTAGTCTTAGTCTACTCTGTAACAAGCAGCTTCAAAAGGACCATAAGGTCTGTTGCTGTTTGCTTTCCTCCTCCTCCTCCTCCTTTTATTTCTTTCTTGGGGGGATATTTTTGGAGGCTTGGGGAAATGCCTCCCATTTTTTCTTTTTTAATTTATTAAAACCCCAGAAGAAAAAACAGTAAGAAGCCCCAAACAAAGCCCAAATCAACTTAGACGTCTCTTAAGTTTTATCTGAGTTTCTTTGGGCTGGATCTCTGTGATAGTAACACACACACACACACACACTCTCTCTCTCTCTCTCTCTCTCTCTCTCTCCTTCCTTCCTTCCTTCCTTCCTTCCTTCCTTAGGCTCATTGGAAACATGAATACAATCTTTACACCAGTGAATGCCGCGTATCGGAAATTCCACTCATCTGACATCTTCACGAGTGTGGTTTGCCTGAATGGGAAATATAGTACATGAGTGTGACAAAGTTGTTCTTGTTGTTTATAATTCCCTGTATCAGCACTCATTTCATTTTTGTTTTGTTTATGAAGGTTCCAGTATATTTACATGCATTGGCCTTGGTCACCTAATGGCGACTTTCCTTGCTGCTTGATCTCTGGCAGCCTCCCTGTTCAGTCCCTTATCCCTAAAGGTCACCCAATTGTCGTCCCCCATCCTCTCCACATGCCCAAACCATCTCAGTCTATCCCTCCTAATCACAACCCCAATACATTTATCCCATCCTTCCTCTCAGCTCTTCCCTCATCACCTCCCCCCCTTCCCTCCCTTGCCCCACATTCAAGGATGGACCACACATCCACCTAACCACTCATTCACATTAAAGTGATGATTTAGTACAAAATATCTTAAATTTATTCCCAGTGTTAATAATCAACAATGGAGAGACAGACTCACAAATGAGGACATGAAGGAGCATTGTGGTATGGATGTGGATGTGACAGAAAGTGCGAGGAGAAATACATTGAAGTGGTTTGGCCTTGTGGAGAGGATGGAGATTGAGATACTAACTAGTAGAGTGTATTTGAGTGAGGTGGGGGGGGAGGGGTAGAGGGAAGGGGAGACTGAGGATGAGATGTAGGGTTGGAGTGGAGAGGTATATGAGAGAGGGGACGCCAGCAAAATGGCAGTAGGGGACAGGGTGACATGGAGGTGATTTATTTGTGGCCACCCCATATGGAACTGAGGCATCTGACTGGATTGTTAACTAGTTAGATAAGAGAGGTTTTGTAATAGTCCTACAAAATACTACCATCAGCATTGCACAAGAAGATGCAATATAATTATGTGGCGTATTATTATGTGTTATTATAGATGTTAATATAGAATTGTTATGATTGATTCCATTAGTCTTGCCAAGCTTTACTTATCCCAGAACATTGATGGTGTTCAGGATGAATACTTCCCAAGCATTTAAGTGTTCTGTAGTGTTTCAAACCACAGTGCCAGCCATAAAGGTGGGGTCATGCCATGATATATGTTTTAAAACATGGTGAGTGAAACAAACAATAGTAAGTCCATTGAGAACCCTGGCCAGTGACATTATCTGTCTGCCCATCTATCTAAAAACAGACACCTTAATCCCGAAAGGGGTGGCCACAAACAAATCACCTCCATGTCACCCTGTCCCCTGCCATTTCACTGTCCTGCCTCCAGCTTAATCTCCCCCCTTTCGTATACCTCTCTACTCCATCCCTCCATCTCCTCCTCGGTCATCCCCTCGCTCTCCTCACTCAGATACACTTACCTAGCTAATCTCTCACTCTCTTTCCTCTTCACATGACATAATCACTAATATAATTACATTTAGCTTTGGTGGATCCACTCTTTGCCACTTCATTTATGCTGTTTTCATACACTATGCTATTCTGTTGATGTGCTTAGCAGAAACTGTTGAGATGTCCGAATCCTTGTGATAAGCCAGCTGAGTGCTAAACATCCACCAACATGGTCCTCACGTCAAGGCTACTGTCCTATACTGATTTGTTCCTATTTCATTGCGTTACACTCACCCAGTATAAAGATCGTTTTCTGCTGACTGTACGGTCAACAAAAAGTTTTGAGCCTCTTACAGCACATATCATTCTGAAACACGGACAGAGCGTTCTGAAATCTGGAGCACCCTGTGATTATAGGTGCAGATATTGACCCTGGTAATTACTGTATTAGGACTCAAAATCATGTAAATCATCACATAGTAGGTGGTATATTTTTTGAGGCAATAGGTTAATAGATTCTTGTTGGATGGTATATTTTTGGAGGCAGTACAGTATGTTAATAGATTTGTGTTGGATTTTATATTTTTTGAGGCAGTGGGTTAATAAATCCATGTTGGTTGTTATATTTTTGAGGCAGTGGGTTAATAAATTCGTGTTGGGTGATATATTTTTTGAGGCAGTGGATTAATAAATTCGTGTTGGGTGATATATTTTTTGAGGCAGTGGGTTGATAAATTCGCGTTGGGTGATATATTTTTTGAGGCCATATGTTAATAGATTCATGTGTACAGTATCTGCAACATTTGCTCATTTTCACAACCATCAGTCCCCATTTTTTTTTATTTTTTTAATACCATGTACGTCATTAGGCTGACCCTCTTGTGATCAGAACAGTTCATTTATTGTTCCACCTAACACCACAGTTTTAATTCCGCTGAGTGAGTCGTAGGAGCCCGTGTGTGAAGATTTCTGTACCACTTAATACCGTACCAGATGATAGTTTTAGTGAGACATAGAAGCTTGTGTGTTAAAGATTTCTATATATACCACTTAGGCTAATACCAGATTATTGTATTAATGTGTCATAGGAGAGCCTGGATGTGAAGATTTCTATACCACTTGATACCAGATAATAGTTTAGTGAGTCATCAGAGCCAAGTGTTAATATATCCGTAGCAGCCGTGGCTCAGTGGGTTAGAGCGCTCCGCTCTGGCCGTAGGGTCGGAGGATTGAATCCACCCAAGGGTCATTGGTAGACATCAGGAAGGGCATCCGGTCATAAAATGCTACACGCTCCAATCCAAAAAGGCCGATGCATGCAAGCATGTTCCAGCCTTCAAAAACGACACGACACGACACGTACCACATAGTACCAGATGATTGTATTAGTGAGTCATAAAGCCTGTGTGCTATTTCTATACCACTTAATACCAGATCATTTTAGTGAGTCATAGGAGCCTTTGTGTGTGTGTGTGTGTGTGTGTGTGTATTTACCTAATTGTGATAAACAGGAATTGAGCTACGCTCGTGGGGTCCCATCTCTGTTTCTCGATGAGCCAAATTTTTGCTTTAAACTCAAATAATTTAAGTTTTTTGACTGGACGATCTGTCAGTCCAGACTATTCCACAGGTCTATGCATCTACCTGTATATGGAAAACTATATTTCTTGATATCCCTCAAGCAGCTTGGCTTCTTTTGTTTCATTCCGTGTCCTCTTGTAACTCTCTCATCCCACCCAAACAGATCTTCTCCGTCAGTTTTATCTACTCCCATCTTGGTCTTGAACACTGCAATCATGTCGCCCCTCTCTCTCCTTTCCTTTAAGGAAGGCAAATCCAGCCTTTCCAGCCTCTCTCTGTATGACATATCTGCCAGACTGGGGACCATCTTGGTTGCTGTTCTTTGTGTTCTCTCAATTTTGTTTATATCTTTCTTTTTGTGTTGGGACCACACTACTGCTGCATATTCAGATTTTGGGCGGATCATGGCCACTATCAATTTTTTCATCATCTCATCTTTAAAAAAAAAAAAAAAAGTGTCTGACTCTGGGCATAGGCTTCACAGCCTGCTATCAAGGCCCAGTAGTCCTCCTACATACCATACATCACTACATGTCACCAAGTGCTAACACCCACCATCCATATTGAATACATGCTAGGGCTGTCTCATACAGGACTGGTGTATTGGTATTAGCGGGGGTATTTTTTCGACATGTCAGCGGGTCTTCTGGTAGATCAGTAAAGCCTGACTTAATGAAATTCAAATCCTTAAACTTTTCCCTGCCCCAGCGGGGATTTGAACCTGGGTCCGTTAAGACTGCAGGCCACCCCTCTACCGATTGAGCCACCGCCTCCCCCAGAAATGAAATGCTACTCTTATGTTGGTCAAGAGTTTATATGTCTCTTTAACTATCTTGTTAATATGTTTTTCCGGCGACAAATTATCCGGGACCAGCAATCCCAAATCTTTCTCTTCTTTCGCTTTTGTAATTGGTTCATTACCCATCAGATAATTCAGTGATGGTCTCTTGGTACTTTTACCCATTTCGAATACTGTACTTTACATTTTTTGGCAATGAATTTCAGTTCCCGCATCTGGCTCCAGTCATGTATCCTATCTAGATCCTCCTGCAGCATTTTACAGTCCTCTTCAACCCCTACCTTCCTCAAGATCTTTGCATCATCAGCAAACAGACTTGCATAACTGTTTACTCCATCTACCATATCATTTACGTAAATCAGGAACATTACTGGCGCCAGCACGGAGCCCTGTGGGGCACCACTTGTTACTTCCATCCATCCAGATGTCCTGTCTTCTGTTACTGTCCTTATTTGTCTGTGTCTCAAAAAGTCTCTTATCCATTCCAGGAGGTTTCCCTTCAGTCCTCCTATGTGCTCTAATTTCCACATTAGTCCCTTATGGGGTACCTTGTCGAAGGCCTTCTCCAAATCTAAATATACACAGTCCACCCAACCACCTCTCTTCTGTAGCACGTCAATTTTTTTTTTTTTTTTTTTTAATGCATGGAAGAAGGAACCAAAGGCCACAGGCCTGCATACTGTTCCTTCCAAGAAAAAGCAAAAACAGTACAAAAGAGAGCCAAATTCAAGATCCGTTCAATTCGATATGCCTGGACACACTGCGTTTGAAAGACTGGAGATCATAGGAAGTAGGAAATACAGACAGAGGAAGACAGTTCCAGAGTTGACCAGTTGCATAAATAAAAGACTGGGAGTAACGGTTAACTCTTGCATTAGAGAGTTGGACAGAAAAGGGATGAGAGTTTGTTGCTAGACGGGTACTACGTGCCCGTCGTAGAGGTGGAGGGATGCAAGCAGACAGTTCAGAGTAAAAGCTCAACAGATTGGAAACACATGACCTTCCACATCTGAAACCAAACTGGCTTTCAGTCAAGATATTCATCTCTTCCAGATATTTTATCCATCTATCTTTCAGGATTCTTTCACACAATTTTGCGACTATGCTGGTTAGGGACACTGGTCTATAATTCAAGGGTTCTTCCTTGTTTCCTCCCATATAAATTGGTAGCACATTTGCCCTCTTCCATTCCCGAGGCACTTTTCCCCCTTCCAAAGAATTAAACTGTGAATCTCATCCGCCAGTTGTTCACTGCATTCCTTCATTACCCAGTTAGAGATTCCATCCGGACCTGGGGCTTTCCTTACGTCTTGAGTTTTCAGTAATTTATACACTTCCTGCACTTCTACTTTTATATCTTTTATCACTGCATTTCTAGTCACTCCCTCCCCTCCACAAACTCCCTTTCATTAGTGAAAACCGATTGGAAACATTTGTTCATTATTTCAGCTTGCATTGCCGCATCGTTATAGACCTCTCCTCCTACTTTCAGTTTGGTGATTCCTTCCTTTTGTTTCAATTTGCCATTGACAAATCTATAAAACAATTTGGGTTCGACCTTACATTTGTCAAGTACACCTTTTTCAAAGTTCCTTTCTTCCTCTCTCTGTATCCTTGTATATTCATTTCTGGTTCTTGTGTGTGTGCAATATCTACGAGTATACCACGTAATGCCAGATGAGCCAGAGTGTTAAGTGT
>JAGKTI010039823.1:0-10501 GCA_018397915.1 Birgus latro
TCTTATGGATTATTTGTATCTTCTTAATACTGACAAACCCGTACTATGCATAAATATTCAACATACAAGTGGATAATGGTATGATTTATATAGCTATTTAATAATCTGATGAAGAAGAGGTGATAAAGATCTTCTAAGCCCACAAAAATCTGACAGTTAATGCTTAGTTGTTGTTGTTGTTCCCTAGGCAGTCTGGCTGAACAGCTCTGAGTCCATAAGGAAGGCCATGGCCGAGACCGGGCTTTCCCATAGAGCTCTCAAAGAGTGTGTGTTGTGTTGTTGGCATAGGTGATTGTGTGCAATGCAGTCTTCCATGATATGCTTAATAATTAAGTATGGGGTGCTGTGTTACATCCTGGACAGGCGTCAGCGACGGTGTCATCCAGCCTCTTCTGATAACTTAAAGAGGGATAGATGATGCCCACATCTCAGCCTGGCCAGGTGGACCCTGTCCTCACAAGGGAGATAGCATTCAGAAGGTTGGATATCAGGAGGCCGTGCATGCAGCTGCGTGTTGTCTTTAACTGACTGAAAGGAACGGCGAGTGATTTGAGTATGAATATGCTTCTGGAAGTTGGTCTGAGGTGGGCAGGGGGGAAGAGATGATAGTATTTGTGTATGATATCGTGTGCTGGGTGTTGTTTTGATGTTTCTTGGTGTGTGTGTGTGTGTGTGTGGGTGTGCTGCCATGTAGTGTAGTGGATGTTGTGGGTTTGTGGAGGCTGCAGCGAGAATTTGGGTGCCTCTCATGTCTAGATGATCCTTGACTTTGAGGACTTTGGTTTCTTGGTGTAGGTGGTCTGTAGGTGTAGCAGCTGTGCAGCCTGTGATTATTTTTAGGGCCTTGTTTTGTATGGTCTGTAGAGTGTTATAGTGTGTTTTAGTGAGGTTAGGAGCCCAAGCAGGGCTTGCATAATTCATCACAGAACGTATATATTGTTTGTATACTGTGGTGGTGGTTTCTTTGTTGTGTCCAAATGTTGTATGAGCAAGTGACCTCAAGGCATTGAGTCTAGGTGTTAATTTATTTTTGATGTTTGTGATGTGTTGTTTAAATGACATTGATGTATAGTATGTTACACCAAGGATTTTGGGTACGTGTATGGTAGGGGAGTGTTGTCTATGGTGAGGTGTGGAATGTGACTGTGTTCTGCTGTCCAGTTTGTGAGAAGGGTCACTGTGGATTTGGCTGGGGCTATTTTGAGTCTGTTTGTGGTGAACCATTCGTGTAGTGTGTTAAGGTAAGGTTGGAGGATGTGCGCAGCTGTGTTTGCATTTTGGTGTGTACATGTAAGTGTTATGTCATCTGCATAGGAAGCTATGTGTATCTGTGGTGTGTGGGGTGTGGGTATGTCATGCATGTATAGGTTAAAGAGTGTAGGGGACAAAACATATCCTTGGGGGATGCCATTTGTGAAGTTTCTGATGTTCAAGGACTGACTGGCAAAAGTTACATGTGCACATCTGCCTGCTAAGTAGTTTGCCAGCCATCTTTTTGTGTTATTGTACATGTTTGTGTTGAGTATTTTGTTTGTGAGGTAGTGGCGGGGGATGCAATCAAAAGCTTTACTAACGTCTAGTGTGGTGGCCTAGCTGAATTCATGCCATCAAAAACTCTCTGTGTGAGGTCTGTAAGAAGAGTGTTTGTGGAGTGTAGTGGCTTAAAACCATGTTGTGATGGGACTAGGGGGGTGTGAGGTGTAACTAGTTGTAGTACCAGTCTTTCAGTGACTATGGAGGGGGTGCAGAGGAGTGTGATGGGGCGGTGTGAGGAAGGTAACGTGGAGTCTTTGTTGGGTTTGGGGATAGTGATGATAATTCCATGCTTCCAGATGTTTGGTATTATGTTGTGTGACTAGCTGTAGTTTGATATGTTGGTGAGTGCTTGTATGCCTTGTGGTCCAAGGTGTTTAAGGTGTATGTTGCTTATGTTGTCTGGTCCACAGGCAGATGAGTGCTTGAGGTTACTAATGATGTGCTTCGTCTGGTTGTAAGTGAAAGATGCGAAGTCTGGGTCTATGGGGAACTGTCTCTTACGTCGGATGATACATCGGTCGTCACGATGGGGGTTTAGATGGCTGACATGTGAAAAGTGATTGATGAGAGTGTTTGCTTGTTATTTGTTTGAAGGTATGGTGTCTGTTGTTGTGATGGCAGCGTGTGATTGTGTAGTGTTGCTGCTGGAGAGTGTGATACTGTTTAGTGTTTTGTAGAGTTTGCTGGTGTTTGTTTTGTGATCAAGTGTGTGGAGATAATTATTCCAATTTAGTGTTTGCTGTTCTGATATTTATTGTTTATCTGAGTGTTGAGATCTTGTATATGTTGTATCGCGTCATGTGTATGGGGTGTTCAGGAGTGTCATAGTGTGTCCCATTGTCTGATGAGGCCTTGAATTTCTGGTGTGAAGTTGGGGTTGTGTCTTTTTCTGTTGCCTCTAGGGATGTGTCTTTTGTCTGCATTTTGTATAATTGTATTGAAAGTGTGCACAGCGGTGTTGATGTTTGTGATGGATGTACTGTTTAATGTTTCAAAATGTTGTTCTGTTTCAGTTGTGAAGGGCTCCCAGTTGGGTCTCTTGTAATTAGTGTATGTGTGTCTGTGGCCAGCTGGGGTGATTCTGGTTTTGGTAGTGATGATGATCGGGAGGTGGTCAGAGCCAAGGGTTCTGACCACTCTCCAGGATGTTGTGGGGGTGAGGTTTGGGGAGAAGAAGGTGATGTCTGGGATGATGAGAGGAAGAGGGCTTGGTGTGGGATATGGGTATGCTGATTGGGATGATTGAGTATGAAAAGATGATCTGTCTGGGTTTGTAGTGCCAGTCCTCTGTCTGTGTCAGGGTTGTTGACATACCAGGCCGACGCCTTGGCGTTAAAATCACCAGCCAGAATGATGTTGGGTATGTTAGTGATGTGGTGTATGTTAGTTGTGTGGTACTGTGGGGGATAATTGTAGGGGAATGTGTTGTGTGTGATTTGTTACCAGTGCATATTTTGATTGATTGTATTTCTGTTGTAGTGTCATGTGGGGGGAGAAGTGACTTTGTGTGTGCACTGGTATCTGAAAAGTTGATGAATTTGTGTACCAGGGTGATGAGTCCACCGCCACCACTTAGTAGATTGTCACAGTTGTCATTACACAATGGTTGCAATAACAGAGTTGGAGAGAGAGATAAGGACTAAGAAAGTGGGTGAGAGAGAGGTGACTTCATGAAGAGGTAGACCAAAAAGTATGTGGAAGTAGGTTAATTTTTAACCTCAGTAATGTGGTAATACGAATAAACGATAAATTTTTGCCGTCTCTGGATGTATACATTTAACTTAGGGCAGACCTCTTGTAAGGAATGTTACTGAAGGCTGTATCTAACTCCAAAAGGTCTCTCCAAGTTTTAATAAAACTGTCTGGTGGTTGCTATAATCGAATATAAACAGAGAGATAGTATGAGAAAGGGGAAGGAAGAAGCAGGCACCACTATATCAAGTGAGTGAATGATGGTTGCCACCCCCTACTTGTACCTGGTTGAAATAACTGGATGCCTACTGTCCAGCAGGTTCATGTTCGGATGACCTGGAACAACAGTAACAACACCAACTTTGTCTAAAACACATTTGTTTTGTTGCAGCACTCAATGAACCCATTCTACGAGCCCAACAGCACAATCAAGTCCCCTGCATTTGAGAAGAAGGCACATTTTTATGGAAGGAAATACTTAACAGGATAAAGCAACCATGACTGTTTTATTTACATTTACCTAGATCTGTGATTCATGTACACAAACAGTCAGTGTTTACCCCCTACTGATACAGTGTACTAAGCTACAGTCATAAAGGCTGAAGTCAAATCTTAAATAACTTCAAGATTATGGTTATGCTTGCAAGCTCAGAATGAAACCAAAAAAAATCTTCACCTCTAATGAGTCATGAGTAGAGAGAAAGTTTTGACTGTGATTGTACCTAATGATCTTTTTGTAAATAACTTTTGTTGTTATGCTCACTTCTTTCATACATTTGTACTACCCTGTATCATTCTGCCTTGTTTTGTGCCCTGCCAGGAATGTAACCTCTTCACTGTGACTTGTCTCTTCTAGGCTGAATACTGTCTGACCACAGCAAGACTAGAATTTGAAATTATGTTACTGTACTGAAGGAGTTAAGAGATTGTTTCAAATCCCATTACTATGAGATCTCTCCTAGGCTTTAATAAATCACTAGTAGTTGCAAGAAAAAATATATGATGTGCCCTTGTAGTGAAGAGGTTAATGCGATAGGTTATAAGTCAACAACTCTCAAGTCTGCATTGACTGCTAATGCAGTCATCCCCAGAAGGTGTGTTGTCAATTCTGGTCCCCCACAAACATGTTCAGTGTAAGATAGCTGAATTGGAAACATTTCAGTGGTAAAAATATTGTTTTTCATTACTGTGGTAGCTGAGTGGCTACCATTGCTAGTTACAAAGCTGCTGGTCCAAATGCACCAAGGTTTGATTCCTGGTGCAGGCAGCTAGGATCACTTGACTCAAGTATCCATTCACTCTTGTGAGTTGGAAAAAATAACTTTGGTAACTTGGATGATCTAATGGCCTATAATCCCAGGACAGCCGGTGAATAACCTGCCACAGGCTCAGTGACTTATGGACACTGGTTAAACATCTCGTGGCATTAACTACCCCTACCTTTACCTCAAAGTTAGTGAGAACCTGAACATGATGGGTTAAATACTTTATTCAGGGTGAAGGTGTGGGACAGGATCAACAACACAACTTTTGTGGATGGCTGTACATACTAAACCATATTCTCCTTGAGCTTTGGTGATTTTGCAACACCTCTTCCTTAGCAGCTTAATTTGCCCATTACATCTTAATAATAATCTGTATGGCATCAATGCAAACTGTTCATTCTTTAAAAGATAACAAGCAGCATAAGACAACCTCAACATCTAATATGCAACACTGCTAAGGAAAAAGTGCTGTGATGTCTATTATACCGATGAAAACATGACTCATTTCTGTGAAAGTTTTGTATGATGCAAGAAAACTGTCTTTTTGTTTGCGTGAATTTAATTCTGTAGTGTCAGGCTTCCCGTGAATGTGGTTGTCCTGTACACTGAAAATAAGCATTATCCTTTTTTAGCACAAAGGAATATGTGCTGCCGTGTTTGGCTGTACACCAAAAGAGAAAAACATACGTAAAACATACTGGATGTGTGATTTTAAAATCTGATTGTTCATAATGAAAATGATAAATTGTTCTATACTGCATAGTTGATAAGATTTTTTTTTATAAATGACTGATTACTGAAGCCTGAAAGCATTTAGGTCCATAGTCTCATCAGTTAAAGAGGCTCTCTTGCACTAATTATTATTATTATTATTATCCTTCATTCTTTCCACTTCCTTCTGCCTACGGGCAACTTTACACTCCCTCTTCTGTCTTTCCTTCATTCTTTCCTCTTCCTTCAGCCTGTGGGTGACTCTACACTAAGTGACAAGCCAAATGGTATCCTGTACAACAGGAAACCATTTACTATGCTGGGTGGTAACCATAAAACCAAATTATGGTGCCTGGTGGTTTAGTGGGTAATTAAGGTGCTCCAGTCGGATTGAGCCAGTGTGGGTTAGTGTCCAAGGGGTGGTTGGGGTTTACTGCTCATGTAATGCCACTCAGGGATGAGTGAGGCTGGTCACTCTCTTCTTAAATGTCAGGACCAACTTGCCTAGCCCCAGGCTCCTACGCTTCTCATGGGGCAACACAGGATTAGATGATGAATGAATAATGAATGAGAAGTTAAGGCATATTTATAAAAATCCCTGAAAACAATCATACTGCATTAAAATAAATACATTAAATAAATAAATGAAATAAAAGTTGTCATATTTTTGCATAGTTTGCCAACTTACCCATATTTTTACTCTCCATGTACCTACTTTTCTCACTGACTTATTCTGTGAACCTTTTATGGGACACCTATTCCTACATGGGACTATTCTCCAATGGACCATTTCCTCCAATGAATCTTTTCTACCAAGGAAATATTTGCCTCTACTGACCCATTTTTACCCCATGGACTTAACCTCATGAACTTTTTATCCATTCATATTTTAGACATTTTCCCTCCATGGACCAACTTTCACCATGGATGTATTCCCTCCATGGACCAATTTTCCCCACAGACCTATTTTCTCTCATCAACCTGTTTTTACCAACTGGTCAGTGTGTGAGCTCAGGGATAAGGGACTGAAGAGAGAAGCTACTAGAGATCAAGCAGTGTGGACAGCCACTATTAGGTGACCAAGGCCGATGCATGCGACCATGTTGGGGCCTTTATAAACGAAGTGACGAAGTAGACCTATATCCACTTACCCCAAACATCTATTCTCAAATGGACCTGTTATATCCCATGAACCCATATTTTCTGAAAGATCTATTTTCATCAAAGACCTATTTTTCCCATCTATTTCCTCCATGGACCAACTTTCCCCATGAATCCAGCTTTCTTAAATGGACCAACTATCCCTCAAAGACCAAGTTTTCCCCTGGCCTAATTCCCCCACACCTATGTTTCCCTTCATGAACCTATTATCTGCAATGGATCAATTTTCACAAATGAATGTAGTGTCCCCAGGAAACTATTTTCACACATGGCCCTTTGACCTATTTCCTCTCCATACTGTACACACACACACACACACACACACACAACCAAACATCGTATTCACAAAGCATCCTCAGCAATTTTTATGATAACTCCAAAATAGTTAAGTTTTGTTTTTCAGATTTTGTGACAATCTGATAATGAAGTGTTTGGCAGGTATATACGTGAAGAAAAATGCAAATACAATCAACTTTATACATAAATTAAGTTTGGAAGAGTATAAATTCAACTTATAGTCTTCAATCTGGAAGGGACAGGGTGAGATGAAAGATACTTTGGGGAAAAAGGAGTGAGATGCCCCTAGGGTTTTCAGGCAGTCGTTGTCACCACTACTAAACCTATCCTACCTATAGGTTCCAGGATGGGAGTTGCTTGGCCTTGATATGAAAAGACCCAGATTTCTTAGGGGTTTCTTCGAGGGACTAACATCTCCACTATTTACATCTAAAATGCCCATTCTTGCTACTTATTTCCCTATGGAGTTTACCAGATGATGCCTGGCCCTTGGACTGAGAAGGCAACGTGACACAAGGGTTGGGGCAAAATGTGAACCAAGTATCGGTCTATGATGCATCATTTTAAAGAAAATACCAGTTTTCTGATTTTCTGGTGCAAAACACTTCGGATGAAAGACATTTTGTGGACAGAGGAGTGGAAGGGCCCAAGACTTTTATAAGCAATTTTACATTGTCCACCTTTTCTACATACTGTACAGTACATACATTCATGCATACACACACCTGTAGACAGTCAAAATCATAATCACATCCACCCACCCACCCACACCCTCCTAACCCCCCACACCCACATCCACCCACCTAACCCCACACCCACACTGAGATACGTACATATGCACACTTAATTGTTGTACATGTCTGGGGAGAGGGGGGGAGGTATTACGTGGGAGGATCGGAGGCTGGGTGGGTAGGTTACTAGGCAATGTAGGTGGGTATGTATTTAGGTAGGTGGGTATGTAGGTAGGTGGGTGGGTGGGTGGGTGGGAAGGTAGGCAGGTTGGCTAGTGGGTAGGAATGAATGAATGAAGGTAAGTAGGTATTATATATGGATGTATGTAGGTAGGTAGATGGTGCGTGGGTGAGTTGGTGGAGAGAAAGGTAGCTGAGTGGGACAGAGGAGGGGGGGTAGGGAGGGAAGGTCGGTGGGTGGAGGTGTACTTTTGTAGGTTGGTAGGCAGGTTAGTCATTTATAGGTACAGCAGATTAAGTGGGTGGCTGGGACGGTAAGTAGGTAGGTACGTGTGTATGTTCGTAGATTGGTAAATGGTCAGGTATGTGCATGGCTAGGTGGGTGGGTGGGTAGGTAGGTGGGAGGGTAGGCAGGTAGGTAACTGGGTAGGTGGTTGGGAGGGTGGGAAGGTAGAAAGGTCGGGTGGTAAGTGCATGGGGAGAAAGATGGGTCGGTGGCTTGGTAGGTCGATGGATGAGGGTGGGTAGGTAGATTTGTAGGTTAGTAGGTGGGTAGGTACCTGAGTGATTGGTGTGTAGATTGTCAGACAGCTGGGTGGCTATATGTAGGCTGGCTAGTAGGTTGGTAAGTAGGTAGGAAGGTGAGAAGGTGGGTAAATTTGCAAGTGGGTGGACAGTTATTTAGGCAGGGTAGGGTACGGTACGGTACATTAAGTTAGGTTAGGTTAGGGAAGGAAGTGCGCGCACACGCACACCAAGACATCGTAGCACTCCATGATGCACATATAAGGCAAGGCAATCATGACGATAGTCAAGCAGGACTGTAACCGGGAAAAGAACGTCAAAAATTATTCAAACATGTCTTTCATTACCTATGACTTCAATACTCCTTTCACCTTAAGTTGGCCCAGATTTTCATCCTTTTGCAGCTTATTGCACGTGGTTCAGTGGTAAAATAATATAATGCTACAGATCTACAGGCATTTTACGACACTTCTTCGTGACTAGCATCATATTCCAGTGTTAGTCTATTGCCAGAACTCAGCACTGAGAATGACGATTTAAAGCCAAGTCAGAGAAAAAGGTGTATAGAAGGCATGGAAGTAAAGGAGGATATGGAGAGTAAGTAGGAAGGGGAGTAGGGAGTAATAGACAGACGCATGGATGGTAGATAAGAGTAAATAGTAGTTGGTAAATTGTGGTATAATGTGTGTGTGTGTGTGTGTGTGTGTGTGTGTGTGAGAGAGAGAGAGAGAGAGAGAGAGAGAGAGAGAGAATGAATCAGGCATGCATAGAGAAGGGACCAAGGTTGGTGTCACAAGCAGTCACAGTCGCAGTCACCACCCATAGTCAGCAGTCACCCCTCACAGTACCGTGCATACGCAGTCAACCCGGCAAGGTTATGGGGGGGAGGATAATGGGGTGTAGATAGAGAGGTGGGGGGGGGGAGGTCGTTGATTTCGTGTGTACGCAGGGAGAGAAGGAGTCAAGACAAAAGGAAGGAATGGGGAAGGAAGGACGAAGAGGCATGTGGATGTAGGAAGGCAGAGAAGGAAACAGATGGGAAGGATGGAGGGACGAAGGGAAAGAACGAGGGATGGAAGGACGCGAGACTGGAGTGATGGATAACTATAGGGAGGAAGGGGGAGACAGGCAGGGAGGGAGGTACTTGACGCAAAGAAGGGGACTAGGGAAAATATATGAAGGTGGGCTCAAAGAATGGGTGAAGGGATGAATGGATATTTGGATGTTCGCTTGGATGATTGGAAGATGTGATAAATATATGAATTTTCGTGGACATGGATGGATGGAAGAAGGAAAGTAGAGGATGTTGGGATGGATGGACAGATGGATGGAGAGAGGGTAGGAGGGAGGGTGAGATGAATGAAAGGAAGGATACAGGATGGAGAGAACAGACTGATGGAGGGAATGGTGAGGTGTGGCTGATATAAAACAAACTTTCCCACTTTTAAGACTCGACCGTTTGTTACGCCACGGGACAATCGTACGCAAAGGACGGTGGTGATTTTCATGGTTGAAGGAGGTTAGGTTACTTTGGGTTAAGTTCGGAATGGCGAGGTTTGGTTAGGAACACTATGGTATGGTATGTTATGGTATGGTTTGGTTTGGTTGGGTAAGGTATGAAACGTTAAGGAATGGTTAGGTAAGGTTAGATTTGGAATGGTTACGTTAGGCGAGGTTAAGAATGGTTAAGGTAGGAATGTTTAAATAGGTTAGTTACGTTAGCTAAGTTTGGGTCTTTCTTATGCCAAAAATGGACGAACGAAATCCTGGGGGTGTGCGCAAGTTGGCTCCTCCAGAGAAAGTTGAACAAACGAACGCGAAAATAGGAATTTGTTCCAGATGGCTGGATAGTGTAAAATTTGGGAACATATACAAAGAGAGAAAGAGAGAGAGACTGGAGGACATATCATACGAAAATAACCCGAGACACCAAGTAAATATAGCTCAAAAATTATCTTCTCACTCCCATGTTCTTATTTCTTCACACACACACACACACACACACACACACACACACACACACACACACACACACACACACACACAGGCAGGCTAGACTGAAAAGACTGAAACAGAAAAATTGAATTACAACACTAAAACACAAGGACCAAAATATAAGGGGAAACTGCGAGACAAGAATGCTTGAAACTGAAAAACGAAGAGTAGTCGAACAGGGAAATAAATGAAACGTGAAAGCAGATTGCTTGCTGAGAAACGACAAATAATGATAACCTGAAATACTGTAAACGTTAGTAGACAGAATGCGAGAGATAGATAAATGGAATTTGGCAAAGCTTGAGATTAAAATACATAAACAGATGTACAGACATTGATGGAGAGATAAGTTGAAAGATGTATAGTTATACAGAGAGAGAGAGAGAGAGAGAGAGAGAGAGAGAGAGA
>JAGKTI010039824.1:0-10501 GCA_018397915.1 Birgus latro
AATCGATCAAGGTGACTGTTCAGGAAATGGAGCTTGACACTCATGTTGCACCCAAGATCGCGAAAAGCCAACAGCATTCTAGTAACCAGAACCTCATAGTTATCTGCCTTTTTGTTACCAAGAAGGTTTTGTATAACTGCCATGAAAGACAGCCACGTTGCCTTCTCCTTGTCACTGATCTTCCTGACAAATTCCTCATCACGTACAAGGGCACGAATCTGAGGTCCAACGAACACACCTGCTTTGATCTTCTCGAAAGACAAAGCAGGAAAAGCAGAAATTATATGTTGAAAACATTCACCATTAGTGCTCAGTGCCTTCACGAACTGTTTCATCAAGCCGAGCTTGATATGGAGTGGGGGAAAAATGATCTTCTCTCAGCTGACTATTGGGTCATTCACAATGTTTGGCATGCCTGCTTCAAGAGTTTCATGGATGGGCTACTCCTTCTGGGTCCAGTATTTCTCTCGATCTTGGCTGTTCCACATGCAGAGATAGCATGGAAAAGCCTTTCAGTTGACCAAGGAGGAAGATGACCATTTTCAGGTCCACACAAATGATCCAGTTGTGCTCGCGATATTTGAGTAAGTCAATATCCAATTTTATGACATTATGTTCTTCTCGCAAATGTACTGAGTGACCAACTGGAACCGCTCCATAAACATTGCCATTGTGCAGGAGAACACACTTGAGGCTGCACTTAGAGATATCTAGAAATAATCACCATTCTGTTGGACTATACGAGGTAACACCTAATTGCCTGAGAAGACCTGGGATATCGTGGCAGTAAACAAACTGCTTGTCTTCTAAAAAAAAGTCCACAAAGATCTGGTCCCGCTTTTGGAAATATGAAACATGTGCAGATCGGTCAAGTAAATTTTTTACTTGCAAACTGGAGGCTAATACCTAAGCTGTTTTCTTGGAGAGCCCCAAATCACGCACTAAGTCATTCAGTTCCGGTTGGCTAAACTAATGAGGGGATGATGACTGTTTGGTATCAGATAAGGAGTCTTTGGATTCTGAAACCATTTCTTGAAGCTTGTTATCAGAACCCTCGTGCTCTTCCTGATCACGTTCACTGCCTTCATCTTCAGATGAAGCAAAACCATTAGAAACTGGAACCGGGAGTTCCTCAGAGTGCTGAGTAGGTCAAATTGCTGAGGGAATACTGGGATAGAAGATCTTATGCCAGTTTTTCTTGCCAACACCCTTCGCGTTGACCAGGCAAAAATAGCAGTCAGTTCTGTGGTCCTTGGGTTCTCGCCAAACCATGGGAACTCCCTTTCGTTTTCCTTTAGTCCAGTCACGGAGCATTTCCTCACAATTATGACACACAATATGAGGAACCCATTTCTACCAAGAGGAACTTCAAAATAGGTTTTATAGGCACGCCTCACAAACGATGTTATATTGCACCTTTGACGAAAAAGTGTGTAGCAGCCGCATACATAACAGAAGGCATCAGGATTATTTAAACATTTATGTCTACTTGAAGAAGCTATGATCAGGTCTGAAACAATGAAAAACAAGTGTTATTTCTGTGTAAAGCAGATAAATCTCTAGAATCCAAAATTAACAATAAAGAAAATTGATGTATGTGCAAAAAAATTAGCCTGATTAGTCTAAGGTTAGGGTAGATCTAAGCCTAGTTCTCAAGCTAACTCTAGTGTAAATAGCAAAGGGTGTCCTTTTTTTGTGAAAATCACTAGTTTCAAAGTGCATGAAAACTAGAGCATGTAGAGGAAAACCGATTTCAAATTTGAAATCAGCGTTGAAAAAATACATAGAATCAGCTGAAATATCTCATGCAAAAATAAGAAAAAAATTGTTCCCCAGTGTTATCAATTTTGAATGTCTGAGCCTATGAATATCCTCTACTTTTACTGCCAAGGTCTCACTACTGTGCTGTATTACACTCCTAACATATGCTGCATATGAAGAACCCTCCCACACACTCATGGGACTCTCAAGCAAAATCAACCTTTCCCACCTATATGCTCTTCCCAACACACCAAACACATGAAATAGGCATTATTTTGCTGTTTACCTGTAATACCACTACATCTCTTATGCACCCACTTATCACAAACTGCACAAGATGGAGTTACTTCTTACAGCCTTGTGGCAAACTGCACGCAGTCACGCTCCCTCTACTCTGACAGTAATATCACTAGCCCTAGATATCACTCCTTTAATTTATGTGAATTTACTCTCAAACCCTTGCACCCCACTCCATCTTTCCACTTCCTAAATAAACCCTCTGCCTCCCACTCATTCTCCACAATTAAAATCAAGTCATTATCACACATCTCCCATAGGAGTTCAGCTCTGAAATCATGTAGGATAGCTTCAAGCACCACGATAAACAAAAAGGGGCTTAAGACTGATCTCTGAAAGACACCAAAATTGGAAATCAAGTCAGAAAATCTCCATTCACCCTCACCTGGATGCGCGAGCACCCTTGTACATTGCCATAACTACTCTAACCAGCCATTCTTCAATCCCAAGCTTTCTCATTGCCTACTTCACCACCTCCCTAGGAACTCTGTTAAAGGCCTTCTCCAAATCAATAAAAGCAAAGTGCAGTTCCCTCTTCTATCCATGTATTTTTCCTGAAGTTGTTGGACAATAAATATTGGACCAATGGACCCTTTCCCTGGCATAAATCCACACTGTATCTCATAAATATTCATCTTTTATCATACCTTCCAGGACTCTCTTCATTACATTCATTTTCCATTCCAAAACTTTTATGCCTCAATAATTTCACCATTCCAGGCAATCGACCTTCCCCTTAACCCGTCACGTCCCAACTGATTTCCGACCTCCGATACCCCCCAGTCCCAAGCATTTTCAGATTTTTTTTTGTTTTTTGGCCCAAACCTTTGCTTCTGGTGAGAAACATCGAAAATTCATAGAGAAATCGCCTTCCTCAGGCTATAAATGGTGCTACAGGTGATGAGTAAGCCCTATGTTTTCCCTCTTTCTCAGGGTACCTGGCTAAAGAAAGTGAACTATGGAAGGGTTAACTAATTCAAGCCACTTTAAATTACATATTTATTTACGTATTTGGTACGAATTTATGTGTAGTACAAGACTATATTGGTTTTCACACATTTATATAGGCAATACAAGCATTGTTCAGTCACCAAACACATCCACATATAGCACCTTCCTTTATGACATTACCACCTCATCACTTCTGTTTGTTTCTTGCTCTAGACTTCTTTATTTCTTTGTCCTTCACCTCAGGAATCACTTTCACCGTGAATTTCGTCATTGGAGAGGCCGTGGGGCAACATACCTTTACTGGCCAGGTTACTGCTAACAGGTGAATTGCCCAGTGTGGGGGGGGGGGGGGAGGGGGGGATAGGAGGGGCCAGGCAGTATCCCCGCTTGACAGCAGGTAGAGGAAGGTCTCCCACATATGCCTACCAAAAATCACCCATGAAACTTGAAAATTGTGCAAATTATGATCCTTGCAATTGCGCGACGTAGCCATACGTCGATGGGTGTAGCTGTGCCAAAATGTTGCGACGTACCCATACGTCGATGACATTCCTCGGGTTAAACACAATTAAAATTACAATCACACTCTTCAGCCATTCATCTGGACCAACACACTCATAAATACTTTCTCGAATCAGTAACTAAATCCACTCCTATATCTCCTAAGGCCTTCGACATTTCAACGGTCAACCCAGACACACCAGCCACCTTCCCCAACTGTATTCTGCCTATTGCTCTGCTCGCAGTAGCAGTATCAACCAAAGGCATGGGGTCAAACCCTGGATCTGCTGACTCCAAACCTTACCTGCTCCAGTCAACCTCCTCATTCAGCAACAGGCTATGATGCTTTCTCCAGGTGTCTTTCATATCCTCACTGTCCATCACTGTCTTTCCTTCATCATTCATCACACACTGCTCACTTATAACATCCAAGTTTTCTCTTTCATTTGTTCTGCCACCTTAACTACCAAATTCTTACCTGTGGGACTATTAAGTTTATCCAGGAAAAGTCTCTGAGATTCAGATTTTGCCCTGTATACCTCCTTTCTGGGCCTAAGCTTCGTAGCCAAGTAGTCCTCTGTTACCATCCCTCTTCCAGTTCCAGAAACGTCTTCTTTTTTCCTTAACTGTGGCTTCTACACCCCCATTCCACCAACATGTCTTGGTAGACCCATTGTCCATCCACACACTGAATCAGTAACTCTCAAGAGATTATTTTTCAGAGTTCTGTACAGTACTGCTCATTAACAATTCTGTCTGCAGTTCCCTGTTCAGCCATCACTCAACCATCTTGATATAGAAGGAATGCATTATTGCTTGGTGTTTCAACTTCAGCATTTTCCTCCCGGGTGCATGGGACTTTTCTCTTCACTATACGCTCATTTAGTGCCATGTCGCATATCAGTACTGTACTTTGTTTCACTGCACATTGTTCACTCCCTAGAGCTTTCACAACTTACACTAACCTCCTGTCAGTCCTCCTGACCAGGAAATTGTTAATCCGGCAACTAGCTATTACCCCCAGACTCCTGCCCTTCCACATTCCATGTACCAAATGTGCAGCCCCCATATCTTTGAGCTGCAGCACCCACATAACCATTTAAATCCCCACCCCAAACTACAATCTCATCATCTCCCATACCACCAACCATATGTATCAAATCTGTTCAGAATCCATCCTTTTGTTCATTATCCAAGTCTACCCGTGGAGCATATGCTGATATTACTGCAACCAGGTGTTTTCCAAACAATATTTTCAATGCTATAATCATTTCATTCACTGTTAATAAATTCACATAATATTCCACTCACTTCTCTACAACAAGAACACCAACATCACAATATCCATCCACACCTCCCTTCCAAAATAATGTACATCATCAGTCCTCCCCCACAATCATTTTGGACGATTCTACTCTAAACCTGACCTCCTGTAAAATTGCAGACATCTACCCACCTCCTGCCTAAGGTCTCCATCACTTCACCCCCTCTACCCCTCAAGCTAGCCACATTACAAGATATCACTCTGAACCCCTTGGGTGGTTTAGTTCCCTGAGGGTTAATTTGTGTACTGTATTTGGTTTTTATTTCATCATATCGGGGAAAGAAAGGAGAAGATGGACCACAGGCCCCAAGAAAGGAATCAGGGACTTATAGGGGCCAGTGGCTGTGGCAGTGGCCTAAGGACACCCTGCCTGGCCAGCTACATGGACATCCTCCAAGCATGCCTTGGTAATGTACGTGCCCTGCCATTATGCATACAATGACAGGTCAACCTCCTGAGCAGTATTCCCTGGTTTGGGCCCCTCTTTACAGGACGTGGCAAAAATGGCAGGAAACTGACAGTAAGTTTGTATGTCAAGTAATCCCATGACTTGACATGCACTATGAGTATTGATCCTATGTTAGATTAAGAATCCCAAAACCTGATCAATGTTTACAATTGAGAGAGAAAAAAACATGTTTTCTACAAATTTCCTACCCTGTGCTTAGAGTTAGCCCAGATCATTTGTAGATTTGACATTTGCAGCTTCAGTTATGTGCAGGTTAACATACCATTCCAAGGTATACATGTTTACTGTGTGTTTAGGGATTATTTAACAACTTGTGGTATTAAATAATCTGACAATACACTTCCAAAATGTGGAGACACTAACATCGGATAATGCTATGCAGACCAATAGAGGGTTGTTAGGCAATCACAAACTGTATTTCAGTTACAGTTGTAAGGACCCATTTAGTGAGGTAAAAATCACTTGCAAATTTTTTTATTAATGACGGTTTGTATTTCCATACCCCGAGATTTGAAAGGGCAAACTGTGCTTATGAAAAGGAAATGACTATAGTATATAACTGTTTGTGAACTTGTAAACAGGCAATCCTCCTTATTAGTAACAGATGTACTCTATAATAGTACAACATTTCCATACGACTGGTACTGCTAAGAATAACCTGAAAGCAAAGAAC
Organism: Birgus latro; assembly: GCA_018397915.1. Lineage (NCBI taxonomy): Eukaryota > Metazoa > Arthropoda > Malacostraca > Decapoda > Coenobitidae > Birgus > Birgus latro. Next base: position 5,977 of record JAGKTI010039824.1, read on the forward strand.
ACTGTGAAAAATGCAGACTAATATAAAGGCCTTACCATTCCGTAGCATCAGCTAATATTTACAAGACTTAGACTGCCACACAGTATCTGTAACCATGCATGTGTTCCTCCATCACTTCCCCCCTCTGACTTCCTCATGGCTGACATTTAAATTTCTTCAACTGATGTATTTTCTGCCATCACTGGCCTCAATAATAACAAGGCATATGGACCTGATAGAGTCCCTCCTGCTGTCCCCAAGAACTGTGCTTCTGTGCTTACACCCTCCCTAGGTAAACACTTTTGCCTTTGTCTATCAATTTGCACCTTTCCTTCTTGCTGGAAGTTTGCTCTCATTCAGCCAGTCCCAAAGAAGGGTGACCATTCCCAACCCTCTAACTATCGCCCAATTGCTTTAACATCCTGTGTCTAAAAAGTTTTTGGGTCTATTCTTAACAAAAAATTTTAAGACATCTTTCCTATCACAACCTTCTTTCTGATCGTCAGCATGGTTTCAGTCAGGGACGCTACACTGGCGATCTTCTCACCTACCTTTCAGACTCCTGATCATCCTCCTTTAGGGACTTTGGTGAAAGCTTTGCCATAGCACTTGACATATCAAAGGCTTTCGATCGAATCCGGCGCATGTCTTTAATTTTCAAACTGCCCTCCTACAATTACTATCCTTCTGTCTGTGCCTCCATCTATAGTGTCCATTATGGTCGTTCTATAGCTGCTGTTGTAGATGGCCACTGTTCTTCTAGATCTATCAACAGCGGTGCTCTTCAGAGCTCTATCCTATCACCAACTCTCTTCCTTTTATTCATCAATGACCTTCTAAGCTGTACATCTAACCCTATCCACTTATACACTGATGATTCCACTTTTAACCTTTCCATTTGGTCCCCACAATGTCCATCTGAGCAGTTACTTCAACAAACAAGGGATGAGGCTATGGCACAGCTAATGTCTGACTTGGCTCATATCGCTGACTGAGGTAAAAGTAATCTTGTTTTTAACGCAGCAAAGACTTAGTTCTTACACCTATCAACCCGATGAAATCTTCCACAGGAGCACCCACTAATGTTTTATAATATCCAGCTCAATCCTACATCATCCTTAAACATATTTGGGGTTTCATTCTCTCGGGACTTATCTTGGAAAGGTCATATTACATCTCCTGTAAAATATGCTTCCAAGAGATTAAGTGTCCTAAGCCGGCTCCGTACCTTCTTTACCCCTGCACAGTTGTTGACTTTATACATGGGTATTTTTAGCCCCTGCGTAGAGTACAACTCTCATGTGTGGGGAGGCTCCCTACATACAGCTCTTCTCAAAAAGGTGGAGTCCAAAGCTTTTCATTTCATTAACTCTCCTCCTCTTACTGGCTCCCTTCAACCTCTGTCTCTTTGCCACACTGTTGCATCTTTATCTCTTTTCTATTGCTGCTTCAATGGTCACTGCTCCTCTGAACTGTCTGCTTTCATCCCACAACCTTTACGACGGGCGCAAAACACTTGTCTAGCAACAAACTCTCATCCCTTTCCTGTCCAGCTCTCTAATGAAAGAGTTAATTGTTACTCCCAGTCCTTCATTTATGCAACAGGTCAACTCTGGAACTGTCTCCCTCTGTCTGTATTTCCTATTTCCTATGATCCCCAGTCTTTCAAACGCAGTATGTCCAGGCATCTCGAAATGAATGTATCTTGAATTTGGCTCTCTTTTGTGTTGTTTTTATTTTTTCCTTGGAAGGAACGGTTTGCGGGCTCCTGGCTTTTGGTTCTTTCATCCTTGCATTTCAAAAAAAAAAAAAAAAATGTAAATTACACTAACACACTTTATGCATTATAAAAACCTAGACAAAATTGTTCACACAAAATATACTATCAATCTATATACCTATTGTCAGATGCTTCAATCTCATGAAGGGTGGTCACAAACATCACTGCCATGTCACCCATCACTTCACTGCCCATCTCCCAGCCCACACACACCCTCTCTCATATACCTCTCAACTCCATCCCTCCATCTTATCCTCAGACTTCCCCTCCCTCTCCGCCCCTCCACCTCACTCACATACAATCTCCAAGTTAGATTCTCACTCTCCATCCTCTCCACACAGCCACACCACCTCAATGTGTTTTTCCTATGCTTTCTATCACATCCAAGTCCACACCACAACACTCCTTCACTTCCTCATTTGTCAGTCTGTCTCTCCATGTAACTCCACATGCTCCTTTCAAATAAATCACGTCCACTGCTCTTACCCTTGACCTGTGTCCTTCCAACAAGGTCCAAGCATCACTTCCATATGTCAGAGTTGGTATCAGAAAATTATCACGTAGTGATTTTTTTTTACTCCCATGCTCACTTTCCTATTACTTATTGCTGTTTTCAAAAAACCAGCAATCCCTCTTCCTTACTGTACCCATTCAAGCACTTCATCCTCCAAACATCCACCCCTTATTCATCACACTACCCAAATACTTAAATGCCCTCACATTTTACATTTCCTTATCATCCAACCTTACTGTACATTCACTGACTTCATTTCTCACAAAGACCATAAATTTACTCTTCCCTACATTCACCTTTAGATTCTGTTTCATACACACTTTCCCAAACTCATTCACCAAGACTTGCAGTTCCCGTTCATCTTCACTTAACAATACAGTATCATCTCCAAACAACATTACAGCAAGTTTCCAAACACTGCTCTCTTTCATTAGGGCCATTTCAACATCCACTCCTGTACCTTTCATCTCTTTTATACCCCCATCCATACTAAGATTAAACAACCATGGAGACATGACACATCTCTGTTTCAATCCAACATTCAGAAAGAAAAATTTCACTCAGTTCACAATCCACATGCACTGCAGCCTTAGCAACCTCATAAATACTTTTCATGGGATTCAGCAACTTTCCATTTACTCCATATATTCTTAATATTTTCTACATTCCTTGTCTATCCACCGTCTTATGCTTTCTCCACATCCATGAAGGCCTCATACAACATCTTTCCCTTCTCTAGAAACTTTTCCACTTAAGACCTACGGATAATACCTGATCTACACAACCTCTTCCCTTCCTGAATCCTTCCTGTTCTTCTCCAACTAATTCCTCTCTTATTTCCCTTACTCTATCAATAAGTATCATACCATATACTTTGTCTATTACACTAAGAAGACAAATGTCCCTATGATTTCCACACACTTCTTTTTCCCCTTTTCCCTTGTACTGAGGAATAATTATACAGTAGGATCTTGCCAATAACGATTTCGACAATAACGGTAAGTTACAAAAGATATCCAGTTTCCATAATAACGTTGGATTTACTCGATTAACGGTAATTTCGTGGGAAATGTCCGGGCGCATCTTGGATGGTGTTTGTTGGCCGCTATCTTGATGATGTTGCTCCTTCAGGTAAAAGTACACTTTACTTGAAGCAGCAGAAGGACCTTACCAACTCAATGCATATTCCTCCAGTTCTTTTTTTTAGAATATTTCTGACTATTTTCAGGATGGTACATTACCTTTTCAAGATGAAAGGTTTCCCACTGTTTTTATCATCACGGTCCTTAAGCTGTACCTACAGTAGTTTCTTGATGCCATAATAGAAGAACTTTACTCAGGGTACTGAAATGTGGATTTTATTTCCCAACTTCCCAACTGAATGCAAGGTTAGGTTAGGTTAAGTTAGGTTAGGTTATTCGGTACAGTCAAGCTAAGTTAAGTTAGGTTTAGTTAAATTCTTAGGTTAGAGCAGTCCCTTCCAACACTATGACTGAAAACTCAAATGAGTTGACACAGTGGAACATTGCTAAAAACAACAGGGGAAGTAAATTTTGCAAGATACGTTTTTTTTACCACCCCAGAAATAATGAGAAAAATATAAAAGATTATCATGAAGAAGAAGAACTGATTTCATAAGGTGCTTCTATTGCTTCAAATAAGCATATCTTTACCCTCCTTTTGCTCAAACTTGTTTAGTGGACATTTGTGCTGGGAGGGGGTTGGTGTTAGCAAATACCCTCTTCAGGCACAAAATGATCCATAGGTATACATTGCGAATGGTGAGAATGGTGGACGGTGGAATGAATGAACGGAAGGCAATGACTGATTATGTGTGTGTGGATGAAAGGAAGAGAAGATGTGTAATGGATGCAAGAGTATATAGAGGTTGGGGGAGTGGACTTTCTGACCACCACTTGGTGGTGGCCAGAATCAGAATCCAAACAAGATGGAGGAAGAGAAGAAGGGAAGGACAGGAGGAAGTATTTGTTACAAGGAGGGTAGAAACGTTACAAGAGGATGGAATAAAGGCTGAATATAAAAGGGAAGTGGAGGAGCGATTGGGTAAATATAGACTGGAGCAGATGGGGGACGTGAAGGTGTGTGCAAGATATTCACAGAAGAAATCTGTGCAGCATGTGAGGTGGTGTGTGGGGTGAAGAGAAGACGAAAGGGGGTTCAGGGAACAGCATGGTGGACTGAAAAGGTGAGAGAGGGTGTGGCACAAAAGAAGAAAGCATATAATGAGATGA
>JAGKTI010039825.1:0-10500 GCA_018397915.1 Birgus latro
GATTTCATCCATTGAAATGAGCCCTATGCCCTATTCTTATACAAAATGATATACAGTATATATAAAAAATTAAGGTAATTGATAGTGCCATACACCTGGAATTGGCTAATTATCACTTGGCAACATCCAACCTGCACTCGTTTGCTAATTTCCCCTGCTTTTTTTTTCCCATGAAATATGCCGTAAGAGCTACTCTCGTAATATAAATGTATATAAGAAAGGAAGTGAGAAACCATAGTGATATTTGTATTCACCTGGAACTACCTAATTTATTATGTATTGTCTAGATTTCCTACGACTTATTTCTTAGAATATACATTAGCAGCTGATATTTTCAACTCTTGGCTACCGAGATACAGTCAGTTTGCTCAGTTCTCTCTCGTCCTTCACGGTGAAATGACGCACCTCCATTTCTGCCGCTTTTGCGCCTATTATAAAAGGCCCTGTGGCCTCTACCCCTACTAAACATCGTGTAGGAAGCAGTAAAGGACTGTAGGTATATATATGTGAAATAAAGTACTAGAAATAATAAAGTGTGAGTGTGTATATGAGTAAGAAATGACAGAATACCAGCAGCGAATTAGAGCGAGTGGGAGGCTCATATGCGCTTGTATTTTACATTGCTTTAACAGTTTTGTTTTTTTTTAATGGATTCCAAACTACTTGAAAATCATTGAATAGTGTTTCTAGTGATAATATCTGGCAGTGGTATTCAGATTAGGGGATGTTGGGAAGTGTAAAGTGGAGACTTAGTTACCCAACTTCAGAAGTCTCCACAAGTCCTACAGTAGTCGACGAGTGCTAAAAAAAACATCCCAGGAGAAAGCTGAAGGTATGTGCCATATACATATGTAATTATAATATTCTAGGACTAATAACTAATTTTTGGCAAATATTTTTAAAAAGTCAGTCGGAGCGCGAATATCCCCACGGGAATGGCATGGCGCTCCTCCAACAACCCCGCGGAGTAGGGGTTAACTGAACCTATGGGTAAGGTAATGACATTTCTTTTGTTGACTGTAGAAGTACATCTAGATATTTCAGTACAAAGTTGGAATGACCCAAGTAATGTAGCAGTGCATAATTATGGTAGAATGTCATTAACTCCTTCACTATAATAACACCATTTTAATCTCATTCTTGTTATTGCCATGTCATCCTATTTTGCACAGGGAAGTTTTGTCACACGGCAAGGATTAGAAAAAAAACTCCATTCAACCCTCTGGTACTATGGCATGTTTTATATTTCAGTATGACTCACTAAATACAGTTATCATAAGCTCAACATAGTCAACCAGTAGTGAGGAGGTTAATACAGTATAAGCCTCAATTACTCATATACATACCAACTGGCACCAAGACAAATACAGCCCACAAACAGCACATCAGTGATTGTTAGTATGCTGATAGTTTGCATAGTTCATTTCATTAAAAAAAAAAAAAAAACTATTCTAATGCATTTGTACCAGGTATGGATATCTGCTAATGAAAAAATATTCTTGAGGAAGTCTGGACATGAAAGATTCAAGGCTAATAACTACTTCTACTACTTCTTCCATATCAATCATGCTTATTTCCCTGTCAAAATAAACTACAACTGAGTTTAAGTCAACATACAAAGGCATAATGCACTCTCTCTCTCTCTGCCACAATTATGTAGTCAAAATCCAGCACTAAGAAAGAACACACTGAATGTAATCTGTAAAGAACAACAATTTAAAAAATCTTAGTATACTATACCTATGTATCTTGACTTACAAACCACCCCTGACTGCAAATAACAAAGGGCAGGACATGGGCAATAGTAACAACACAATGTTAACTTCAACAATTTTCTTTATGGGTAGAGGAACTCACTGCTCAAATCTGACAATCTCAAGTCCTCCCAATGAGAAGTTACATAAAAGAAAGTCATTATCAAAATCCATGACATAGGCAGCTGCATGACTTGAAGTTGAAGGAAGAGACGAATTACAGTAATGGAGAAACAAACTCTATAAAAAGATGCTAGGATACTCTCACCACACCCAGTGGAACACAATGGGAAATGTGAAAGCTGTCCATTCAACAAAAACTGTGTTAAACTATTAGAATGAAAATTAAGGACCATATTACTATGGGCTTAGGATGCTATTCCTCACATCTAACCCATTCATTTGCACTCACTGCAAGATAATATTCTCCAGGATGCAATATATGCAAGCCATATCTATACAAGAATATAAAGATACAATCAGCATGAGAATAAAATGGTGTAATAGACAAAATAAAATGGTAAATAAGTGGTGCCAGGCAGCCTCCTAACACAAGGAGAACATGGTCCTTACAGCTGAACTTGCATACCCAAGGCTCAGTCAGCTAAGTGAAGCGGAAGAAGGTCATGTTTAATCCAGGTCATCATTTGCTCCTGAAGGTGGTTTTGGTGGAGGGGCAGTGCCTGGGAAGCCACCACCAGCCCCAGGGAAGCCACCCATACCTGGGAATCCTCCTGGGAATCCTTCTGGCATACCCCCAGGCATACCTCCAGGCATGCCTCCTCCACCACCACCCAACTTCGAGATGAGTTTATTGATGACAGAGGCAACTTTGGGGTTGGACTGGTACTTGAATATGTTGGAGGGATTGGATGACACATCCTGAAAAGCTGCTGCCACCTCAGGATCCTGTAAAATAATGAACATCAACATTCACTATCAGTACTATCATCATCAATCATTATGTAATGTCATCAATGTCACAATCATCACCATTACAGTAAAAAGAAAAAAAAGGATAAAACAGGCAGGTATGATCCAAAAAGAAATATGGGAACAAAAGTTGATGCTATCAATAGAACAGCTTACATAATTTGCCCTACATCTACTTACTCCTAATTCAAGCCTTCAATATTCTCTGGTTTATTACCCACAGTCTACAACACAGTAATTTCTCAATTGTTTGGCGTAATTCAGTCAAACCCCCTGCTAGATATTGCAAAATGCCAGATACTGCGTCAGTACCCCAATCGAATATCCATTCAGCGGTGGGCCAGATAATACAGCACTCCCTTAACATCCACGGGGGTTACGTAACAGACACACCCACATATATTAAAAATCCGCGGATATCTGCTGCCCCCCTTAAAAACACCCCTGGACCCCCCATTTCCTTAAGAAGAGTCTTCATATAATGCGAGACAGGTTATACAGAACCTCCTATAAAATCAATTTCGCGCTAAAACGTGACATATATTTACACGTAAAATAGGGGGCTAGGTTCTAGAAGCCTCATATTTTTCATCAAAAATAATGTAAAGATACGTTATTACAAATATGTCTGTCTTAAGACACCCAAAACAGTATTTACATACGACCTCGCCGACTTGACACATCAGTACATAGCTACTGCATTCTAACCTAACCTAGCCAATTAGTTTTGCCGCCTGATACTCCCCATAAAAATTTTAATCACCAAGGATTGCCACTAAGGCTCTTGAAAGTCCTCATTACCAATCAATTAAAGACGTTTGATCTAAACAGCTTGTGAGTAATGGCCGCCCAGCATCATGCATTTTTTGCCAGGAATCACTTTCAGCGCTCATAAAAAAAAAAAATGCACTGTGAACCTATTTTTGAAAGCCATTAGTCATCAAAAATAAGGGGAAAAAAAAGCTATAAAGAAATAAGCATGGAGTGATTACATATTTCTCACTTCTCAGATACACATGAAGGGAGTAATCATCAATAATAAATAAGGCAGCCAAGCAGTATAATTTGTATGACAGTATAATTCACAAGAACTGAACTCATATAATTATCTTACCTATTAAAGTCAACATGTAGTGTCTTCACATAGCTACCATAAGAGCCGAATTTTCTCGGCCAAAGACCGTTGTCGTATGCAAACAGTGACTGATGCAGGAAGTTACAATTCCTGTCTCTATTTAGCCTAAATTAACTTAATCTTACCAATTCTAAATTAACCTTGACATGACCTAACCTAACCTTATCCTAGATCAACCTAACCTAAATAATGATTTCACAATCTGCCTGTATATTTATTTATATACAGTATATCTATAAATCGATGGGGTTGGGTTAGGTTAAGGTTAATTTAGGTTTGATTAGGTTAAGTTAATTTAGGCTAAATAGAGAAGGGAATGGCAACTTCCAGCATATGTCACTCTGTGCATATGGCATTGTCAGTTCATAACAAATACAGTATCAGGTACAAAGCTTTTTTTTTTTTTTTTCCCCCACACTCACTGCACTACATGCAAAAACATAAATTTTACTGCCCCTTTTCATTTTTTTCTTTTTTCCAGCAAAGAAAACTATCCACATCGTAAACACATCCAAGTCCTTTTATCTGTCTGATCATTTGCATTTAACCCGCCCCGTCCCCCTGACGTACGATGCACACCGCAACTTTTTTTCACACTGAGACCCACCGACGTGCTTCATGCATCAGTCAATTGCAAGGCCCATCACTTGCACATTTCAAGATTCGTGGGTGATTTTTGGTAGGCATATGTGGGAGACCTTTCTCTACCCCCAGCCAGGTGGCAACACTGTCTGACCCTGTTCAACCCCCCTCGCAACTTGCCTGTTAGCAGTAACCTGGCCAGTAAAGTCACACAGCACCATGGTCTCTCCAGCAACAAAATTCAAGGTGAAAGTGATTCCTGATGCGGAGGACAAAGATTACATGGCACCAGAGTTAGTAATGAACAGAAGTAATGAGGAGGTAACATCGCCAAGGTAGGTGCGGTATGTTGATGTTTTTGGTAAAGGAACAACGCTTTTATAGCCTACATTACTGTGTGAAAAGCAATATACTCTTGTATACTACATATAAATTTGAACCAAATAAATAAATATCTACGAGGATGTGTGGCTTTGGTTAAGTTTTCCTCGCATAGGGAGCATGTTTTATGGAGTGCAGCATCATAGAAACTGGTATTTAGGTCAGGGATCCCTTATCTGTTTAGGAAATTTTTCACTTCAGGTGAGCGCTTTCTCGTTGAATTTTCGATGTTTCTCACCAAAAGCGAATGTTTGAGCCAAAAAAAGACAAGATGAAAATCGGTAGGGTTATGTGGGTCGGTTGGGTAAAAAGTGGTCAGGACTGGGCGGGTTAAGCTTCTACACCCCACACCACTTCGTCCAACAATTTTACATTTTCATTTAAAAAATAAATGCCTTTCTTGTGTTCACAGAACTTTCAGGATGCTTAGGCATAACTAAAGTTAGTCTGGAACCACATGCTCTTACACACAAAGCTTTGGTATGACCAACCAATCACAAAGTTTTCTCCTAGTATCAGCTGGTAAACACAACAAAGCCCTTCGCTGCCAAGATTGCAAAGAACACAAAAGAAGAGAAAAACAACAAAGTCGCCTAAGGCACGGTTAATTGGTTCTGGACTGTGACCGAGCCATAAAAAACTGTCATACAAATAACTACACCTATGGGAAAAATGGCATTTGGTTCCGGACGTTTGCCCAAAGTCCCCCTTTCCACCCCACTTTTCCCCATTTTTTCCCCACTTTACACATGCAAACAATCAAGCAATCAGTCAATGCATGTATTACACACAAATTAAACCTTAAACAATAAATAATAAAGGGCTTTAAGGGCATACAATACTGTACGTACCTGACTCCGACAATGATAGTGCATAAGTGGAAGGGGTAGGGTTGGGGGTTCTGAGGCAAGATTCAGGCTACTGCTTCTTGCCTCAGCCCACGCCATAGGTAAAGTTTATGCTCGTCGTTCGTTTTTTGGGGTCTCGCACTTTGCCACGCCCACACCATAGGTATAGCTTATGCTTGTGGTTCGTTTTGGGGGTCTGGCACCTTGCCATGTCACAGAAAACCGTGCCATAGAAGCACGCGCTATAGGCGACTTGACTGTACTCCCAGTGTCCTAACTTTTCCCCTGATGAATTAATGGTACTAATAAATGAAGTGGCCAAAAAGAAGAGTGTTATATTTGATTCACTGGATAATTCCATCACTAAAACAGCCATGAACTGTGCCTATGATAATGTTACATTTATGGTGAACAGTGTCTGCTTTAGTGAATCCGGCCCTGGTACTGTATCCACACGAGGATATTTAAAACCATGTATGTTATGTCCACCCATGGATATTTAAAACCGTATATGTTAAAAACACAGATGTTAAGGGATGACTGTATTTCGCCACCCTAAGATATCAGTCTCAACCCTCTATCCTAAAAACTTCCTTACAATATTACCCAATAGTAAAAGATTAAAATCAAGCATAAAATATGATACAGTATTGATACAGTACACATAGTACAGTAATACAGCACATAATATAATCATACTCACCTAATGTTGGCCTTAAGGCACCCGTGGCAGTGTGTTTAAATACAATTTAGTAGGCTGGACACATCAGTGCATCCTAACCTAATCTAACTGAGTTTTGCCTCCCAATACACCCCATAATTTTTAACCACCATGGACTACCACTACATCTAACCTTGAAAGCCCCCAATACTAACCAGACAAAATCTTCAAACCTAATCAACACATGAAAAATTGCCACCTAGGATTATGTATATTTCACCAACAAGAACTGCACTTTCGGCACACTGTCATTAACCCCTTAAGACCGCAATTAACATATTTCGTGGCATGTAAGACACACACTTTTGTCTCAAAGTTACCTTCAAATATCCCCATGTGTCCAGGAGGCGAGACTAAGCTTGGGCTGCTTGGCTCCACTGAGAAGAAACTCTTATAAAGATGATCATCTCATTGCTTGGCAACCATAGGTGTTTTCTACAGTATACAGACTTGATTTATTGTAAAAAATTATGTATACTAGTGTATACACGCAGCATATTTCAGAAACACGCAAGTACAAGAACACACAACATTTGTGTGTTTGTTTACAGCTCAACTGGACAACACCGTCAAGATGTTTAGCGGTTTGGCAGTTTAGCATCCACCTTTCTCTAGCAAGCTTACATACATGATCAATGGTGAAGTATCTGCTAACCTTCTGAAAGGCAATCATGACCACTTTGCTTGCCATCCATTCACTAACTAGCAATCAAAATGGAGATATGCTGGCTAGTGAAACTGCCGAGTCATCAAAGGAAACTTTCATGTATGGAAATTCAATCACCTTAATTAGGCTGGTTTCTCTTTGTGACATTTTGTGAGTGTATACACTCGACCCTTGATCTGGTGGACCCCTGTTTCCTGGAATTCGGATTTCCCGGACTCTGGCTGAGGCCGGACAATATTATCAAATGCCGGACAAGTGCCAGTACAAGTCCAGGAAATCTCACAAAAGTCCGGCCATTATTCTCTCATATAAAACTGCACAACACAGTACTCCAAACTGACTGCTGCACAACACAGTATAATTTTGGCAAGGTTTTGACTCGATAAAGGCCATTTGTAACATACACAAGAAGATATTTTCACACATGAAACGCATATCAGCCACCAACCTGCTTCACGCCACCAGTTCCTAACTCGTGGCAATATCCCATTTGCCTCTTACCTTTCTCAAATGCCACTATAAATACTAGTTTATTGCATAACACAGTAAAATTTACGGAAGGCTTCAACACAATAAAATTCATAAGCAATTAAAAAATATATTTTCTTATGGACAAACTCAGTGGGATCCACTCCTAATCAATTTAGCTCACCCGACTCGGTGAGACTGAATACCGAATCGGCACTTTCCGTTGGAAAATGTATATATATTTTTTTTTGCCACAGTGGCTCATACACACCTAATTATCCGAAATCTGCTAAAAAAAAAAATGTACTTAATTAAATTTAAAAATTAGGTTTCAGAGCTAAAACACGCAGATGTTTCCCCTTCAGATCGTCAGTGTTTATATCTCAGTCAGCTGATCAGTGGCTTGCTAATGTTAGCAGATATTTCCTCTTTTAGATTGTCAGTACACCTTGGCAGACTTCTATTTTGCAAAAATATTTATTTTGAGTACAAAAAAAATGTAACTGCACTGTAAATCGATATTTATTGCAAAACAAAAGCCCATCAGGGTGAGTTGTTAGGCCTGAGGCTTGAAACAATTCTGCTAACTTTAAGAAATTTTCACTCTGAATCCTGATTTTCTATTAATAATTGAATTAAGCACAAATTCTTGACTGAAATTCAAATAATTAGGTGTGCAAACCTATATGGTGATAAAGATTAAAACTGCCGATTCGGTCTAAGAACGATTGTGTGTTTACATCAGTCAGCTGATGAGTGTGGCCTGTTCATGTTCACCTCGTGGTGTTCCATTCCTTATTTTCCTCTTTTTTCCACAGCTTTCTGATCTTCTATCATACCTTCCACATTCTCATCAACAACTGTCTAAACAACCATTCTTAGGGTTATAGCTAGCAAAATACCGCTCTTGTGTCCGTTATTATTATTGTTATTGTGTCAGCATTCTTATTTTATGTACTGTGTATGTTAGTTTTGTTGGTATAGGTAGCTTACATTCCAGAATGCACTACAATATCGGAATACTTGCCGGACAATATTGAAGAATTCGGACAAAGTATGGTAATACAAGGCTTCCTCCAATTTTGCGAGAATATGGTCGACAAAAACCCTCGCAAAATCAATATTCGCAAAATTCAAACAATTAAATATATGTAATAAAGGCAAATTGGTCGACATCACCCCAAGGTAAGAACATTTTCCCACTCTTTCTCTCGACTCTACGTCTTAATTTTACGATGATAAATGAAACGAACACGAACTGATGTACTGTACAGTGATATTAATGAGAAAACATCATAGGTAAGAAACATTTTTTAAAAAATGCATTTACACTGATGTGAAGATTGGCTTGGTGTACGGGACTGGTTGCGGGGCGAGTCTTGGCTACTGTCGCTCCGCTGGGCCTAAGTCATCACTATCACTGTTGGCAAATATTTCCACATCTTGCTGTGTTTTTTCTGCCTCTCTCATGAATCCCTCGAAGTCAGAATCATCACTGGGGTCATCAGAATGAAAAAGGTTAGGGATGCTAGGATCGCTGGCTGCCTGGGGAGGGGTGGGAGGATGGCTGGTCGATGGAGCAGGGTCTCTTGGGGTTCTCATTAATTTGTGATTAGAGACTGCTTCCTCTTGTTAACCCCATCTCTGTGTAGGTCAGCATAAACATGAAGGGCCCTGCCAACACCGTGGCATGCTTGCTGAGCCCTAAATTGTCACATCTGTTGTTCACGATGGTTTTTTTCAGCTGGTCAATGACGGCGAGAATATTGGCCAGGTTATGCATCGTTAATTCTCAGCCGCTTCGCATTTATGCTGACCTCCACAGAGATGGGGTTAACAAGAGGAAGCAGTCTCTAATCACAAAATTCAAGAAACCCCAAGAGACCCTGCTCCATCGACCAGCCGTCCTGCCACCCCTCCCCAGGCAGCCAGTGATCCAAGCATCCCTAACCTTTTTCATTCTGATGACCCCAGTGACGATTCTGACTTCGAGGGATTCATGAGAGAGGCAGAAAAATCACAGCAAGATGTGGAAATATCTGCCGACAGTGATAGTGATGACATAGGCCCTGCGGAGCCACAGTAGCCAAGCCTCGCCCCGCCACCAGTCTCGTAAACCACGCCAGTCTTCACATCAGTGTAAATGCATTTTTTTTTTTTTATGTTTCTTACCTATGATGTTTTCTTATTAATATTACTGTTCAGTACATCAGTTCATGTTTGTTTCATTTATCATTGTAAAATTAAGAGGTAGAGTTGAGAGAAAGTGTGGGAAAAAGTGCTTACCTTGGGGTGAAGCCGACCAATTTGTAGTCAGCACTGCCTCACTCACCACTGAACCTGATGTGTTTAAACCCCTTCCTTTTGAGGAACTGGCATAGCCACCCATTCGATCCCTTGAAAGGTTTTGTTGGAGGATTAATGGCTTTTTTAAGGCACGTGTGATAGAATATCTTTGCCTGCTCCCTTATATGGCGCCCATCTAATGAAACTCCTTCCTTTTCCTTTCTTTGAATGTAGTGAGCAAGATATCTTTCCATTTTTATCAGCACTTCTTTGATGTCCACCAGCATTCTACCATCAAATTGAGCACCTCCACAGTTATTCGCTGCTTGCTTGATTTGTTCCCTGTTCTTTAAAATCATTCTCACTGTCGATTCACCAACACCAAACTCCTGACCAATAGCAGAATTACCTTCACCTGCTTTTTTCCTTTCAATCATTTTCAGTTTGGTCTCCAAAATTATTTTCTTATTCTTCTTACCGTTGGTGCCATGATAACACTCGTGCAAGGTTAGACTGCTGGGGTATTGCGAGGAGCACCACGAAATTGTGAGGGTCAGTGACCTTGGTTGGAAACAGGTGCAAACAAACGTGGCAGGGCGGCAGACCACTGAACTAGGAGGCTCAGTACGCCCAATGAACCATGACGTCATTACTCGGGGAGGCAAAGTAGTGCGGGATGACGACTCTCCCACCACTCGACCTCGCAAAATGTGTGATCAGTCACA
>JAGKTI010039826.1:0-10500 GCA_018397915.1 Birgus latro
ATTGGATACGCCCAAAACATTCACCATGTTTTGTAGCTTCACATAAATGTATCCGATAGAGTCAATCCAGATGCTGCCACGTTAAAAAGGAATGCCAAAATCCCTGATCATGCATTTCTTCTCACAACATTCATCCAGCCAGCTCGATCTCTTGTCAGTTCCCTAGCCTCGCCGACTTCCAAACCTCTCTTCCTCACACACTCATCCACCATATCACTCCACCTTCTCCTTGGCCTACCTTGCCTCCTCCCTCCTTCAAATTCACAAAGATATACCATTTTCACCACTCCATTGTTATTCATTCTCTCCACATGACCATACCATCTCAGTACACTCTTTTCGATTCTGGTGTCCACCGACTTCCTCACCCCACATCTTTCACGAATCACATTATTTCGTATCCTATCCACCCTCTGTACTCCACATACATTTCTCAGCAGTCCCATCTCCACTGTTCTTACTTTTGACTTTTCATTTTCATGCTACACCATAGTCTCACATCCATATGTTAAAGTTGGCAGTAACACTCCTTCACGTAAGCCTCGTGCAGCTGCAACACTCAAGCCTGTTTCTTATCGAGGCCTTCATTACACCAGCTACTTTCCTTCCTTGTGTCACTCGACTTTCAACTTCTTTTGTACATTTTCCTCTCTTTTCTATCATTGTAACCAGGTATTTGGACCATCTCATCAATTCCAGTCCCTCTCCATTCACTGTGACATCGCACTGGGAGTTACCTTCTCTCTCAATAACCATCACGTTACTCTTTTCTACATTTACTCTCTGGGCACAAATCTCAAAGACATCAGCAAAACTCTGCACTAGTCTACCACATTCTTGTCCAATATTTCCAAGCAGTACTGCATCATCAGCATACAACAAATCTGAGATATTCCATCCTATCACCATTCATTACCCATGCCATCCCTCTCTCCATTACTCATGTTTTTACTTCTCTCATCACCCCACCCATATATACAGTATATATTGAACAACCATGGGGACATGACACAACCTTACCACACATCCACACCAATCGTGAACCATTCACTTAGATGCCCATTAACCCTTACGCATGCTTCACTACCATCGTAAAAACTCTTGATGGCACCTGGAAGCTTACCATCTACGCCATACATGCACAAAACATTCCACAATCCTTCTCTGTCTACTTTGGCATATGCTTTTACCAGATCCATGAATGCCATAAACACTTTACGATCCTTCTCACAAGCCTTCTCTGCTATCTGTTTCACTGCAAATATTTGATCCACACATCCTCTGCCACTCCTAAAGCCACCCTGTTCATCACTCACTAGGACTTCTGAAACCTCTCTAACTTTCTTTATAATAATAATTCTTCCATATACCTTCTATACCACACTCAATAAACTTATGCCATGAGAATTCTTGCACCCACTTCGCTCACCTTTATTTTTGTACAGGGGTACAATCACAGCCTTTTTCAACACTGCTGGCACAGTTTCACTCATCCATGCCTTTTTACACATCTCCAACAAGCACTTCATTCCACTCTCACCACTACACTTAATCATCTCTGCATACACCTCATCAACCCCAGCTGCTTTCCCATTTTTCAGCCACTTCACAGCACTCTTCACCTGTGCAAGTGTCATGTCTCCTGGCACTGCATTCTTCTCTGCACACCCCCAAAACCAATCATGTTTACAGCTGCTCTGCTCTCTCTGTTCCCATTCATCAGGCTTACAGTATATTCTCTCCATCTGGTCTTTACTTCATCCCCTTGGGTTAATAATCTACCACCTGCATCCTTCACATCATTACATTTCTTTCTGCTTTCACATCTATATTTCCAGACCTCTTTCCAGAATAACTTTCTATTTTCAGAGTACTGTAGTTTGCTTTCATTTTTCTTCCTAGATCATCATTTACCTCCTTCTTTTTCCTCTTCACTAGTCTCTTTACGTGCTTCTTGCTCTCAATATATTCAGTTCTTATTTCAACTGAACCCCTGTCCTGTAACCACTTTAGCTACTTCTTCCTCTTTTCCTCCACTGCTCTCTTAACCTCATCATCCCACCATGCCGTACTTTTCTTCTTTGTTGTTACTCTTGCCACACCACACACTGCTTTAGCATTCCTAACTAAGCAATCCCTATATGCATTCCACAGGCTGTCCAGATCCATTTCATTCCACTTCACTGATTCTAACTCCTCTACTTTGGTCCTGTAATCATCTTTTTTTTTTTTTTATGCAAGGAAGAAAGAACCAAAGGCCACAGGCCTGCTTACTGTTCCTTCCAAGAAAAAGCAAAAATCTGCTATTTCTTTCTCAACTTTCAGTCTTTCTCCCTGATAGATCCTCTCTCTCCTGATCCACCTCACTCCTCTCATCTTAATCTTGCATACCACAATCATATAATCTGACAGACCTCCACTTCGTCCTCTCACAGCCCTCGTATCAGCAACCATTTCCATTATCGACCTCTCTACGAGCACGTAATCAATCAGGCTTCTTTCAACACTATCCCCGTTCCCTCTGTACCACGTATATTTATGTGCATCTTTGTGTTTGATATACGAATTACAAATGCACAACCTCCCCTCCTGATACATATCATTTAGTCGCTTCCCATTATCATTTTCTCTTGGTACTCCATAACAACCCATTATGTCATCCTCAGGACCATTGCCTACTCTTACATTCATATCTCCCATTACAATCACTTTATAGCTCCTAGGCATTTCTCCCACTACTGTACTTCATCCAGCTCATCCAAAAACCTGACTTTCACTCCTCTCCTCACACGGTGCATACACTACAATCACCATGACGTTCACCTTCTCGAACTTGACATACATACACCCTGACCTGACACAATTGTAGTCTCTCATTCCACTCTGCCACACCTCATTCATCAACAAAGCAACTCCTTCCTTGCATCTTCCTCGCCCATTCATTCCCGATCTTACACATTTCACACGCTCCCACTCCTCCATTTCACGCCCTTTCATCTTCGTTTCACATAATGCCATCACGGCATATCTCGCACTCTTGAACACATTCACCACTTCCACCCTCTTACTCTCCTCATTTACACCTCTCAAATTCCACATGGCCATGCAAATCTGCCCATTTAGTTGGGGCCCTGGGCAGGTATTGGACCCTCCGAGGCTCTCTGAAATGACTAGGTGACTCAACAAAGAATATTTTGTGCTCGACCACTGAACGTCTAACCTATCATGGAATACATGATAATAATTTTAGATAAATATTAATAATTATGAAAGCCTTAAAGAATAAACATTTCATCCAATGATGAAAACTGTGACATCAATAAATCAAGTGTTTACATTCGGGCTGTTCAAGGAAAAACGCTTTGAAAATACAAATGAATTTTTAAATAAATGTTGGAAAACAAGATAAAAGAAAATGAAGGAGTTCAATAACCAGAACAGTAGTTAAAATTACATAAAGAGGGGCCGTTGAAAAGAATATCCTGATCGTATCATCAATCGATAAATCATGTGTTTACATTCGGGCTGTTCATGGGAAAACGCTTTGAAAATACAAAGGAATTTCTAAATATATGTTGAAAAATAAGAAAGAAGAGAATAAAGGCTATCCTGATCGCATCATGGATCACATTCCCCATCAAAAAACATCAACGATTCTCTGTAGCAACAATTCGCACCTTGGACCGTTCTGCGTCATTCATACAATATTATTATGCATACCGGATGTTTCAATATATGCTGGAAAATAAGAAAGAAGAGAATAAAGGCTATCCTGATTGCATCATGGATCACATTCCCCATCAAGAGAATTCCCCATCAAAAAACATCAACGATTTTCTGTTGAAACAATTCGCACCTTGGACCGTTCTGCGTCGTTCATACAATATTATTATGCATACCAGATGTTTATTTAATTGTCCTGGGACCGTCTGATGGTGGGATTGTACTGTATACAATGTTGCTTCTTCTTCTCTACCGAGTTTGAATATGAGTAGGAGATCGCATTATCCAGTGACCTTAATTGGGTTCTCAAGTGAGACAGGCACTGGTTTTAGGCTTAGGTTAGCTTCTTTTACAGCTGTTAGGCCATTTAGGTTGGTTTCAAACCTTTTTTCTGACACATTTGGGTGGGTTTAGGACTTGGCTGGGGGGGAAACCGAAAGCTCAAAAACACATCCCTATACTGTACATGTTAAATCTACCCCAAGATACAATACCCTGCCTAGAGATGTTTTTTTACTTAATCAACTGCATTGTTAAACTGGGGTTTGCCTGTGTGTGTATATATATACACTGTATAATTTTTTGAATAAAACTTAACGAACCATTACTCACTACTTACATCTGTTATTAACCATAGTCAGCCATGAATAGCATTCACACTAAACTTATTCACATTACTGTCTCTAAATAATACCATAAATAACTATCATACAATAAGTTCTCTTCAATTATCATCACAAAATTATGAAAAAATCTATTATCTTCTATTATATTTATTCTTTACAACATCAAAACTACCTTAAGTTTTTGTTACATAAAAAAAAAAATAAATCATATCCACTCATTCAGATACAACTACTAGAGCTTCTCATTCCCAATAACCTCCTTTCTCTAATTAAATCATGATCATTACCAGTTCGATCATGCTACCCTCTAAACATCCTCTCTTAAATCTACATTGATAAATTTAGTGTATCTAACACCCTTTGATCTTGTGACATATGATATATTCCATTTTTGCTATCTTTAGACTTAGGAGAAACTTTCCAGATAAAATAGATTCAATCTGTAACAACCCCTTCGCTACCTGGGTACTCTTGTAAACTAAATACAGATATATAAGGTACCTACAGCAAAATTTTTAGAATATGCCACCAGCTTCAAAGGCTTAAAGCAACACAATCAACAACTTTTCATCCAATCCCTCAAACCCACTCTCATAGTAAAACAAACAACAAATACAACTGTGGGTTACTTTATCCTTACTGGCACTCCTACAGCTATAATAACAATTACTGTATCTGCCAACCACATTCTTTTCTTATAGCCACAAGGGCATCTACACCTTCAGTTTTTATTTTTCCTTTTTTCACACTTACCCACAACCTATATTAAACATGACAAGGCTGATATCTGCATATTAGCCATGGCAGGCTAGTGTCAATGTGTAACCTTTTTCCTGTACAAGACCAAAGCATTGTTGGATGGTGCGATGGCGAGCAATCCATTCAATCTGAGCTCCAGCTAGACCCAGCCGACTTGTAATGGTTGAAACAAGATCTTCATCCACAATTTCTGAGGACATTTTGGTCGTGCAGTTACTACAGGTTTCATAAAAAAATTAAGAACAATCTTCTATAGTACAGTAGATTTAATATAAAATCTTCCTGCCTTTAAATTCGGCTGCATATTAAAATTACAAGCTCATACTTTGTACAGTATGAAAAAAATGCTATATACAATATAAAAATTAATTTTATTGAGAAATCTATTAGCTGAAAAATTACACATATATCATGAAAATTTTCAAGTCCTTGATTATTTAGTTTCAGAATAAGAAAAACTAAGTTATCAAGATAAGCAGGCACCATTAAGGACCACAATTAATTTCACCTTTGAGTGTTCATTTTGCACTACCACCATCATGCAGCCTTCCTTATAAAATTCACCTGTGGATCAATTCCTAGTCATCATGAACATTATACACACTTTAGTTTCCCAGGATACTCAATAGGTTCGTTTAAAATGAAAATTCTTAGCCTCTCATAAAGACACCCACATAAGAAGAAGGATCAAAACCTTCTTGCAACCACCATACAAGGATTTGTGGGGTCAGGTGGAATGTTTTCTGACATGAAATGCCGAGGCGAGGGTGCATGACACCAAATGTGAAGCCACTCAGTGAGACCACACCCAAAGTTTCAATCCATCCATCATCCAATCCTACATTGCCCCATGAGAAGTGTAGGAGACCAGGGCTAGGCAAGTGGGTCCTGACATTTAAGATCAGAATGACCAGCCTCACTCATTCCTGAGTGGCATTATGTGAGCAATAAATCCCAACCACCCCTTGGATATAAACCTACACAGGCTCAATCCGATTCACGCATATTAATTACCCACTAAACCACCAGATGCCATAATTTGGTTATATGGTTATCACCCTGTGCAGTAAATGGTTTCCTGGTGTACAGGAAACCATTTGGCTTGTCAATCAGTGTAGAGTCAACCATAGGCAGAAGGAAGAGGAAAGAATGAAGGAAAGAAAGACAGAGGAGGGAGTGTAAAGTCACCCGCAGGCAGAAGGAAGAGGAAAGAATGAAGGAAAGAAAGAAAGATGGGGAGGAAGGAAGAGAGGAAAGGGCTGGCACCTGAGAGCAGCGACACATCGAGTGAGTGGATGGTGAGCGCCCCAATCAAACTGAAGTGAATTAAACAACAAGCTTCTAGCACCAGGCAACAAAGGCCATATGACGCTAAATAATCAAAGAAATGGTACTAGAAAGACATGGTAATAAATAAAAAAGAAATAGCATACAAACAGACATTACTAAAAAATTTAAGAAATGAAAAAGAGAAACGGCACTTAACCCCTTAACCCAAGGTGACAACCATAGTCTATCTAGCAAAACACGCTCTACATCCCGGGTGACCACTATAGTCATTCCAGAAAATTTTGAAAAAATCACGGGTGTTTTCCTCCCCAATGCCACCCACCACCCTCACAGTTAGTAAGATGTCTTAAAAATTGTGTATATATATATATATATATATATATATTGATAGGAGGTGGCGACTATCATCCACTCACTTGATGTAGTGCTGCCTACTTCTTCCTTAGCCTTTATCATNAATATATATATATATATATATATATATATATACAGTAGGCGCGGAAAGTGTTGACGCCATCTTAAAAAAAGAAAGCATTCTTGTGGTTAGCAAGGAGAAACAAATAAATTAACACTCACCATTGAATTTAGTAATAAATGGCATTCCCCTTCACCTTTATTATCTTCTTAAGGCGTCTGGGGACACTGATGGCGTAGTTTTGCAGAACAGACGGACTAAAACTGCTCCATAGCTGCAGCCTCAAGTTTAAGCAAAGATGATGTGTCCATACTACGCAGCTGCCGCTTCATGTGCGCCCATAAATTCTCAATGGGATTGATATCTGGGCTGTTTCCGGGCCAATCTCGAATAAAGGGAACCTCACAGTCTGTTAGCCACTGTTCCACTGACTTTGCAACATGTGCAGGGGCAGAATCTTGCATAAATACTCTTGCCTTGGTTTGATCAAAAGAGTCACTTAAAACATCACATAAGAGCTCCAAATAATTGTTCTGGTTCACTTTTTCATTTGCAGGTAGAATTACCAACCTACCAACACCATAATCTGTAAAGCAGCCCCAAGCCATGAGTGAGGCTGGGTATTTAACAAACTTGGAAGTGTACTTAGGATCCAGGGGGTCACTGCCTGGTTTGCAGTACACTCGTGATGAAGGGCTACCAGTGACAGTAAATGTTGACTCATCACTCCAAAGCACAGTTTTCCATTGCCCCTCACTCCAGGCAAGATATTTCTTACAAAAATTTACTCTCTTTTTCTTCTGAAGTGCAGTTAACAGTGGTTTTTTTACGAGCACAAAAACTCCTGTAGCCCAGATCGTCATGCAAAAGCTGCTGCACACTTCTGACAGACACATCTGCGAGCATCTGTGGGTTCTTTTCTTTTAAATCCCGTGCTGTTAGCCTTGGATCCTTGCTAACTTGCCTTGGGATCAGCTGACGGGTCCTGAAGGTTGTCTTACGAGGTCTCCCAGGCTTGGGAAGTGGAGTGGGAGGAATGGCCTCCCCACTGCCCTTGAACCGCTTCACCAGTCTCTGCACTGTCCTCAGTCTAACACCATCTGATTTGCAATAAATGGGAGTTTGTAGAGGTGCCAGTATCACTTCTTTTAAGCTATGAACCTTCCATGACAAGGCAGAAGGCAAAAGGAGAACACTGTTCAGCACTAAATGACAGTAAGAATGGCGCAAATACCGTCTCCAAAAGCAAGCAGCAGACTGGCGCCACGAGTCGGCTTGGCGCCATTTCTCCCCCTAGTTTTGCATTTCGGCCTACTTTCATACGTGGTCTCGGCCTGAGTTCGGCTAACTGAAGATTCCGGCTTCTAAAAGTTCGGCTTATCAAGGGTTTACTGTGTGTGTGTGTGTGTATATATATATATATATATATATATATATATATATATATATATATATAGATAGACCTCACTATAACGGACTAATTGGGGCCCAAGCCAGTCCGAAAAATGCGAAATTCCGATAAAAGCGACATCCGGACTTACCCCAGCTAATCCGGACTTTTTCCAATATCAGACATTAGTCCGGATTGCATTAGTGGTTTTCACCACCATTGCAGTATTGTACTGTGTTATACCTTCACTACATTAATCAAATGGTATAATAATACTGTACTGTGCACTGAAAAACATGTCTTTTACTTGTCTATTGTGGTGAACATAGCTGAAGTGGTCAGGCAGTCCGGACTGCTTTCTGGCTTTATTGGACTTTTTCCGATATATAGGAGTTTAGTCCGGTAGCTCCTCGAGTCCGATAAAAGCGAATTCCGGTCTATTGGAGTCCGTTATATCGAGGTTTTACTGTATATATATACTGTGTATATATAAATACATATATATATACTGTGTATATATAAATACATATATATATATATATATATACAGTAATCCCTTTACTTTCAGGATGACACTATCCGGTTACACCAATGTTCAGACATCGTAGGCTGATGTTCGCCCCCCCCCCCCCAAAAAAAAAAATCGATTTTTTTTAACCCGTAAGTTTGAATTTGGCGCGTGGTGCCGAACAGCTGTGTTTACATTCCATTCCCACAGTGTTCCCATTCTACCACTACGACAGTTGTCTCCGAACTGCCGTGAGTTTTTGTTTATACAATCATAATTCGCAGTTCAACACTGGATTACTGTACATGCTTGAAGAGCATTTTCACCACTGTCAGAGCTTTAGAGATGCGGTAAATAGGCACCACGGACATGTAAGTACACTGTCAACTGCCAAATATTTTCCATAATCACTTCTAAACCCTCATTCTCTGGTTACATTTTATTTACTTCATGCTTTGTGTCCCATATTTTGAGTGAATAGGCTGTGAAAAAGGTGATTTTCTCAGTGATTACCATGTCTCTTACATATGTTCACTATCTAGTCAACTGGTGAACATATCTGCCCTACTCACCTCTAAATTATAATTTTTCTGGTTACATTTTATTTACTTCATGCTTTGTGTCCCATATCTGAGAGCACAGGCTGTGAAAAAGGTGATTCTCTCAGTGATTACCATGTCTCTTACGTTCACTATCTAATCAACTGGCGAACATCTTTGCCCTACTCACCTCTAAACCATCATTTTCTGGTAACAATTTATTTGGATTCTCTCAGTGATTACCATGTCTCTTACGTTCACTATCTAATCAACTGGCGAACATCTTTGCCCTACTCACCTCTAAACCATCATTTTCTGGTAACAATTTATTTATTTCATGCTTCGTATCCCATATTTTAGTGCATAAGATGTGAAAAAGGGTGATTTTCTAAGTGACTGCCATGTCCGATACTTACTTACGCTATGCTGTCAACTGGTGAACACCTCCGCCTTACTTCAAAATCATCATTTTTGGTTAAAATTCAATTAATTCACGCTTTGTGTCCATTATTTATGTGAATGGGGTCTTAAATAAGTGCTATGCATGTCCGGTAGGGAGGTCGGTAGGTGGTTTCCTGATTTGGGTTGGGTTGGGTTGGGTTAGGTTAGGTTAGGGTCAGGAATGACCGGTGCTGGAGCTTCAGGGCCACAATCCGGACAAGACCACTTTCCGGTCGTACCTTTGGCTCTATTACAACGGATAGTGGAGGGATTACTGTATATACAGTATATATATATAAATATATATATATATATATATATATATATATACAGTATGCGTGGAAAGTGTTGACGCCATCTTAAATAAAAGAAAACATTTTTGTGGTTAGCAAGGAGAAACAAATAAATTAACACTCACCATTGAATTTAGTATTTACTGGCATTCCCCTTCACCTTTATTATCTTCTTAAGGCGTCTGGGGAGACTGATGGCGTAGTTTTGCAGAACAGACGGACTAAAACTGCTCCATAGCTGCTTGACTGCAGCCTCAAGTTTAGGCAAAGATGATGTGTCCATACTACGCAGCTGCCGCTTCATGTGCGCCCATAAATTCTCAATGGGATTGATATCTGGGCTGTTTCAGGGCCAATCTTGAATAAAGGGAACCTCACAGTCTGTTAGCCACTGTTTCACTGACTTTGCAACATGTGCAGGGGCAGAATCTTGCATAAATACTCTTGCCTTGGTTTTATCAAAAGAGTCACTTAAAACATCACATATGAGCTCCAAATAATTGTTCTGGTTCACTT
>JAGKTI010039827.1:0-10500 GCA_018397915.1 Birgus latro
ATCCTGCAGCACTTTCTACTTCCCATAACTTTCTTTTTTATAACCCCCTAACCTCTTTTGTTCACTGCCTGAAACTTTACATATCTCTCAAATTATCTGCTCTCCCCACAACTGCAAACTGAGCCGTCACCGCAAACCACAAGAAACTTAAGAGTCCAATATACGGGCCACCCTGCACACAAGCTCCAAAAAGTATCGCGCTGGAGGTGATCATTACAGCTCATGATGTCCCCAAAAGATTAATATTTTATCTGAATATTTATCCGGGAACAGTACTGACTCTACTCCGTTTACCTTAACTTGGCCTAAAACTACCATCGTCATCTCCATAAGATTAACACTGGAGGACGATAGACACGAAGTGCTATGGGCAGACTTTGGAGCCATACTTTTTTACTTCTCTGGCAATGAGCTACGTGAAATAAGCATCAAAAGGAAAATCTGGGACAGTTAATGCGAAAGGAAATATAGGTGATGTCAAAAGTATGCTACGGAATGCACCCTCATGAAAGCAATTTGACTGAAACAGGGTGGAATCACTGGGCATTTTGAAACAACCATCGACCGTAGTGTCAAATTGTCTCGAGTGAAGTGTGCAGCGATACTTTATGGAGCGAGTGTACATGAAAATCAGAACACTCACCAGCCAAGAAGCAGCAGCGAGGCGTGTGTGGATGGTGGTGGAGTGGAGGTGTGTGGGTGGTGGTGGAGTGAAGGTGTGTGGGTGGTGGTGGAGTGGAGGTGTGTGGATGGTGGTGAAGTGGAGGTGTGTGGATGGGGGAGGAATGGAGGTGTGTGGATGGGGGAGGAATGGAGGTGTGTGGATGGTGGTGAAGTGGAGGTGGATGGGAAAAGGTGGAGGGGAGGGTGGCAGGCAGCACGTGGTCAATGGCGTCCACCTCTTCCACCACCGATGTACTTGCTTCCCGTGGTTCGATTAATTTCTTCGGAATGGCTCATCGTGCGTCACTTCCTCTTTACCGTCGCTGGTATGGTCACTTCCTGGTCACCGTCACTGCACTATCACGTCCTGATCACCGTCACTTCACTAACGCTCACCGTAGCACCGTATAACCTCGCAAGAGCTCGAGGGAAGGCAAGAAACTCCAAGGCTTATCTCTTGCGGTGCGTGACTACCAGGAGACTGCTGTCACTGTTTTCTTTCTTATTGTCACAGTCACTTCACGGTCATCGTCACTGTATTATCCCTCACTGTAACATCGTATAGTCCCAGAGAAGCGCGAGGGAAGGAAATAAAACGCTGAACTTGACTCCTACGCCGAGTGACTGAGAAGGGACTGAAAGGTGACGGAGTACTCAGCTCACCTCCCTCAGAACGCATCCTGATTGGCTGGCGCTTACGTGGCGGGCGAGGGGGAAGCTGCCTGTTCGTTGATGTTCCAGATAGGGATTTAAACATCTGATTTTCTGCACCAGTAACCCACGTACACTCGATAGGCATTATTCTAAACCCTTTTTTGTCTTCATCGTTACTAATATCAAGCCCTTTTTTGTCTTCGTCGGCATTTGAAGACGTCACACGAGCAGCAGTTTTCTAAGGACAATTCCCCCCTGGCAACTCCATCTTCTCGACTCTCCTGGGTAGGGCGATCTCACACAGGGAACCTTTTGGACAAATTATCTTTTATTACCAACACTCTTGTCAAAAAATTTCCCAGCAGCCTCACCCTGCGAACATCTTTTTTGCCAGGATCGGTGAAGAGGAAGAAGATGCATGGGCGACAAAATAGATTGCAAGAAGTGGGTTATGAAGGCTCTTGCGCGTACCCTCCACTGTGCAGGTTGGAGGTTGATGGCCCTCTCCCTTACCCTAGATTTGTCACTAAAATACGTGCAGTTCCACATGTAAGTTCAGTGTTATATATAAGAAATTTCCTAATAATTGAAACGTTATTGATACATTTGACCAACGAATTTGTTTTCCATTTGATTTATGGTAAAACGTAGATCATTACGTATGAAGCAATCTAAAATACAGGTTAAATGCGATACAGAAGGAGGCTGCGAGTATTAACAGACAAAAAATAAAAAGATACAGATACACAGCGACTAAGAAAGAAGTAGGGAGCACTAACAGATAACAAATAAGAACATACAGATAAACAGCGAAAAACAAGGGAGCTGGGAAATTTGAAAATTCAGGTAAAAAACGATTAAGAAGGAAGCTAAAAGTAATTACAAGTAAAGAAATAAGATACGGATAATGAGCGATAAAGTAGGAAACTGGGAGTAATTAAGTAAAAAGGTTAAACAAGACTAAGGGGACAGTCTTCAATAATATGATCAAGCACAGACAACTTCACGGCAACTTCAGAGAAAGGAGTAAGCACAGCAGCTTCGTAGTATCCTCTTGAGTAAACATGTGCTTTACAAATTAGAGTACCCTTGAGTAAACACTGTTGCTTTGTAAATTAGAGTCCTCTTGAGTAAACACTATTGCTTTATTAGACTCCCTATGTTTTTTTGCAGTTTACATTTTTCTTTCCAGAGGGTTTGCTACAAGGATATACGAAAGTCTTCATACCGCTGACATACGGTAATATAAGCCTCATTAAAGCCTTCAGTACGAGAGACCTTCTTTGTGTAAATAAAAGTCATAAGGTAGAAAGATTATATTACAAAAAATAAAAATAGTTCAATTGTAGAAGTTAAAGTTTTCCAGATCCCTTTCCCTTTGAACGTGGCATCTAAATCAATCCGTGTGGTATCTGAACCCCTTTGAGAATGCCTTCCCTCCCCCTCACCCCTCCTGCTTCCCTCTACTCGCCTCCTGCTTCTCCCCACTCTACTCCCGAGTCTTCCCACTCACCTGTCTTCATCCACCCCACTACACCCGTCTTCCCCCACTCCACCCCCTCCTACTCCACCACACCTCCACCCTCTGCCCTCACATGACCCTTTTTCCCCATTTCCACCTCACTATTCTTCCCCCACACCACCCCTCTTCCAGTTACCCCACTTCTCTTCCCCCCTCTTTCCTCGTTTCACTCCTTTCTCCCCATCTTTCTCCCCCCATTCCTCTCTCACCATCCCTCACTTCCTCCACCACACATACCCCTCTATCACCACCCCAGCCTCACCTCCATTCGACTGCACTTCCCCCACCCACAAACTTCTTCCCCCTTCCCTTTTCCCCTTCCCTTTCCCCCTTCCCTTTTTCCCCACTATCGGAGAAGCCAGCAACCAACGGGAAATCTTTCGCGACAACAAAAGCCTTTTCTATGCCATTAAACAACTCATTCAATAGAGGGTCTTCAGCGCTCCATTACACAACGTAATATATCATTTAATTTATATAATGGATCTCATACCGGCGCTTTGAAGTCAGTGAAAAAAAAAATTGTGTGTGTGTGTGTGTCTGTGAGAGAGAGAGAGAGAGAGAGAGAGAGAGAGAGAGAGAGAGAATGAGAGGTATTGTTCCCCCGTCGGCGCATAATTTTAATGGCGATTTTTCAACACTTCAAATACTCAGGTCCATTAACCCTACTTGCTTGGAACGCGAAATATTTGGCGAGAGGGATTTACCGTGACGAATCAAGGTATGGATTAATCCCTTTACCCCGAGGACATAGTTTCTGTATAAATCCATTGGAATCAGTAACTTTATTTTTTTTTTCTTCCTGCCTTCACAAGATTTTCTATAGCTTAAGGGTAGAAATGAGGCTATGAAAGTGTTAACAAAGACATTCCATCCCAGTCATTATGGACGGTTCCTCTAGGGTTAATAAAATCGTCTGGAGATAGGAAGAATAAAGATCCGTATAATTAGTGGGTTTAAGGATTTGTATATTTGGTGATACACACAAAATCGTCTGAATTAAATAGGAAAGGCGAAGAGACCACAGAAGGGTTAGGGGATGAGAATGTGTTAAAAATGAATATAATACCAGTAGTTTGGCAGTAGCAAGAATAAAATAATTAAAAAAAAGTAGGTGATGTGATTCAGGTGATTAGTATATATAATGCTAAATAAAAATCGTTTGGGGTTAGTTAGAATAAAGTATAATAAATAGAGATAAATAGAGGAGCGTGTGTAATGCAAATAAGGTGTGAGGGAGGGTGCGTTGTGTCCGACGTTGCTAGAGTGATCAGGACGAACGCACACTACTAGGGCTATTGATCCACACACACACACACACACACACACACACACTGTAAGCATAATGTCAGCATGCAAATATACAACAGGCAAAAATTTATATCCAAACGTAAACACATACGCTTGTCTAAATTATTAAATGTCCACAAAGACAGACACATAGATGCGCACATACTCACACCCATGCACATACGTAGCTGGGTATACACACGCACGCACAGTCGTATGAAAAGGTATACATATAAGAATACAAGAAGGTAGCGACGTTTTCACAAGTGTATGATCATCTGAGAGAAAAGATGCTCACAAGCAAACACGTATACACAAACATACAGGTAGACAAAGCATACAAAAACATACACGTAGACCAAGTATACACAAGCATACACGTAGACCAAGTATACACAAGCATACACGTAGCCAAGCATACACAAACATACACAGATTCGTATATACAAAAACAAATAGAGGAAAAATGGTCACGCAAATGTTCAGCACAAAACTCTTCTATTTAAATTTATACACAGGGACATACACTTCCTCGATACACATATACAACTCAGCTAAATACACATACACAGAAGCTCATGAGAAAATATATATACGTGAAGTGACAGACACGCGTATCCCCGTACATGAACGCACATATGCGACCATAAACACACACACCGCCACTCTCCCTCACGCCTAAGCTCATGCATAATTAGCGAGTTCAAACACAAACCTTGGCGCAGCTTGCACGCGCGCGCACACACACGCAAGCACACGCACATACACACGCACGAACACATAAATTAAATATATAATGTGCACTTTCACTTTCATACTACAGTAAAGACACACACCCACACACACACTCACCCACCCACACACACCCACACACACACGCACACTGAACTACATGAAATAGGCTGCAAACGGCCGAAAATTATGGTTCAAGGTGAATAGAGTATAGAGAAGACATGAGTTCCCACACAAAATTTAATCCATTTTTGTCCAATGATAAATTTCTCTATTTTATTCTTATGTCTTCCGGGCGATTTTATTCAGCTCAGGGGTGGGTGGGGACTTTCCGAATTGTGTGGGTGAGATAGTGACCTTCCTGAATCATTTCCAAACCTGAATATACAGTATTTGTCTGGAGGTAGCAAGAAAAAAAAAATCTAAAACCCGGTCTGAGTCGGTTATTTGCATTTCTTTTTTTGATCTCGCAATGTTTAATGAGAGCAAATATAAAAAGAACTAATATTGTATCACCTTACCATGTCTAATTAGCGCAAATATTTGAAGAACTAATACTGTACTGTTTATACTATGCAAACACACGTATTATTTCTCCACATTGTTGGTAAGAAGATGTTGTAATTTCCTTCAACATATTCTCAACACCCTGACGAGCACTTCTTATAGGGCGCGGCTTCACTTGCTCCAGACACGTGATCGCCGAGATGAAACGAAGCACAGGGTTAGTCATACTGCACTAGTGGAGTCTTAACCTCGGACGGAAGCCTGTGCCTCATTTCCTTTTGACAGTCACATGATTCGAGCAAGTGTATCAGCGTCTTTAGGGTTCATTTTGACGATCAGTGTCGAAGCATGTTTTTGAAGCATGTTATCGATGCCATGTTCGGGCAGTGGTCGTTTAGACGCAAACACTACTGCTGTCGACTTCATCTATCTTCTGTCGACTTAACTATCTTCTTTCGACTTCAGCCATCTTCTGTCGAGTTTAACTATCATTTATTTTCCCGTCTGTACATTGTATTTGTCCCACCCTCTTCCTAACCCACTATGATTTTACTCTGAAGCAGTGAAGCTTAAACCGTTCTCAGGCAGTCAGATGTGAGATCCCATCACTCTGTGGCCACGTATGGTATCTGCGCCACACCACACACACGCCCCAGTTATTTCCTTCATTCCGAAGGCGATTTTATCCACTTTATTGATGTTATATAGAGAGATTTCAACCTCATACTAAAGGGCAAATAGATGAGGGAGTATTTAACCCCCCACACAGTTCCAAATGGGAATACAAAGACAGACAAAATCTTTTGAAGTAGCAAAACTAAAATACCAAATACATTATCCTACTGAAAAGTTTAAAAGCAGTAAGGGGCGTTGCGTCGTCACCCACACGTCCACCAGTCACCCTCAGGAGTCAGCATCAGAGTTGGTAAAAACATTAACTTTGTAATTTGCTTATCTGTTTACGAACCGCTCATGTCTCAATGGCAGGACTCAAGTAATGGATACAGAAACAGAAAAGAAAGCTTATAGCGAACGGTACAGATATGTGAAATACTTAAATCTTATGTAAACACCTGCTATTGTTAGAATATATACCCTACACATTATGCAGTCGGTACAGAGGCAAGCTAAACCTGATAACCACATCAAAGAAGTTCAGTATTTGAGTATATACCCAGTCAGCTGAATGAAGGGGTGCGTGTTCCGTGCTCCTTCCGAGTGCTTCGCCACTTATCCGACGCGTGCCCGAACACCGCGCGAGATTACTGTTAGTGCTCTTGGGTGGAATGGAAGTGAGAGGCGGGCAAATTCTCATGTGCCATTTAGGTGGCGAATTAAGGCATTTTCAAGGCACATTAAACCAAATTGGGAAGATTTAAAAGACTTGAAATATTTGCGACTTAAAGGAGTGAAAGGGCAAATCATATTTATTGTTCAGTAGAAATGACTGCTTTATCAGTGTCACTCGAATTTCACTTTAGCAAACTTTTCGTTAATTGGGAAAAGTAGCATAATTTTAGGCGAATGTAAGTGTTGTTCACCTCAGTATGTAGCTCTATAAAGTGTCAATAAGTTGTTCCTTAAAGTGGAACAAAGTATTGGAATTTCTCGGTATAAGTCGCGGTTGTGTCAATATATATTGCAACTTTTCTCATATTTTTGGTGTGGGAAATCGGGGAAATATGTGAAATCAACTTTATAGAGACCAATGGAACCTTACTGGAAAATTTTCTCTAATACATTATGAACTTGATATTAAAAAAGAATGAAAAAATGTAACTCACAACTAGGACTTACTCCCCATTACGATATTATTGAACATATTGTGCTGGTGAAATGGAAAAAAAAAACACATTCTCTTCAAACAAAGAATAATCTAGGTTGCTTTGTGTTTTCCATGGCGTGTGAACTGAAGATTATTTTATTTTACAGTGATGACAGTGATATAAAGTGAGGCAGTGACATACAGTAAGGACCACCGTGGACTGTCCTAGACTCAGAAAAGGATATTAGTACTGTGTTATCCTATTACTTAAGGAACATAGTGAAATTTATTGGCGAATGTGTCTATTGAAAACTCTAGTAAAATGAGTTCAGCAAAATGGAAAGTGAACAGAGAAAAATTTATCAAAACCCGGTGTTCTGGTACTGACTGGTGAACAATAACAAAGACAGAACAAACAAACAGAGGCAAGGAAGAGAACGGGGAATATGAGAAGCAACAATTTAGAGGTTCGTGCTAGAGGAATGAGGAAGGAGGACGCTACGAGAATGGAGTGCTGTGGGGAAGAAGTGGTAGTGGAGCCCTTTGCGTGACACACCTAACCCACCATTATCATCACCACTACCACTGCCACCACTTCACTACACCACTACACACCTTCCCACATCGCTACACTCTTCACATCACTACACATCTTACCACTTTGATACACACTTCACCACACCACTACACACCATACTACATCGCTGCAAACTTTGTCACACCACTGCACATCTTACCACATTGCTACACGCCTCATCACGCCACTACACACCTAACCACATCGCTGCAAACTTCGCCACACCACAACATTACTCATCTTGCCTCCCACATTACCACATTAGTTTGCCTTGAATCACCCCTACATTACCACCACCACTGCACCATACTACACACCTGCCACTATACATCCCCATACTGTTATTTTGTCCTAATCGCTGTCATCCCTACAGTACCATCACCACTACCACTCCCTACCACCCACATCACCACACTAACTTCTCTTACCAGATCGCCATTACCCCTACACCACCACCACTACTACTACTATCACTACACCACACTACACAGCCTGCCACCACACTTCCTCATACTCTTAATTTGTCTTCCTAATCACTATCACGTCTACACTACTACTACCACCACTTAAACTACCACTACACACCCCAACACCACACTTCACCTTCACCTAAACTTCTCTTCTTAAATTTCACCCTTACATTAACATCACCTCTAGCATCACCACTACAGCACACTACACTTTTTACTCCACTTCACCACACCTACTTGCCACAGCTACACTACTACTACGACTACCCTTCCTTTGCCATTACTACATCATACTACGCACCATACCGCTACACTACACCATTCGCCCAACTGGTGTTATATACATCACTAATACCAGCACACCACTAAAGCCACTTCACCAGCTCTCCCATCATCACTAACACGTCCATCACATCCTCACATCACCACACACGCTACCATCCAAGTCACCATCCTCTGCTGTACTTCTGCCTTGTCTTAGTACGTTACAAACCACAACACTACTCCCACCACCACCACTCTCACCACCACCACTCTCACCACCACCACTACCACTTCTTTACCACATCAACATACGCACACATCACCACCCAAGTCACCACACCGCATCATACCCTTGGCCTGTCTTAATACTATTTATCACACGCATCACTACACCATCACCACCATCACGGTCATTGCCACTTCACTGTACCACATCACTGTATTTCCACCACACTACCACTGCTGCAACCAACAACACTATCATTTCCACTAAGCCAAAGGACTGCACATCACTTCACCACAACATCCACCCATTTCACCAACAACACTTCACTATTACCAAAACATCGCCATCACTATCACCACCACGGCATTCTCATCACCACACTCTCCAACACCACACTAGCTCAGACACACACCTCCCATCCGCAGTCACTACCTTATCACCCTACTTCCACAACCACCACACCACCACTACCACACCACCACACCGCGCCACACCAGGTCTGCAGATACAAGAACAGCCATCACCACTACACCACACCCCTTACCACCACCCAGTAGCCACTCACCAGCGTAAAAATTATTAGCACTTACTCCTTGTCCAATATGTTAATTTTCCTTGCCCAGTACATCACTACCTGAATATTACCACTAGAACAGCACCGCTCTACCACCAGTACCAATACTTCACCATATTACATCCTAGTACATCGCCCCATACACCAACACGACTAGGGTACTTCCAGCTCGATATTATCAGTGTACAATCTGCTTAATACCAGTACATTAACCTGAGTACCTTCCCAGCACCAGCACATCGAGGCACCAGTGCGCCTCCCCCAGTTCGCCGGTACATCTTCCCTAGTAACGTACCATCGCTTAGTTTACAGTATTGTGATAAAGTTACCTTCTTAACTACACTATAACATCGCAGTAACAACGAATAACACCATCACAACATAGTCATTGTCACAACTTAATCATCATACCACAAGCCCCAAAACATTATTTAACACCATAACAAAAACTAATAACACCACCAGCACAGTATCTCAAAGACACAAAGTCAGTTTTTTTAGCAGCATCGTTTTCTCACTGCACAACTTTACGGCTTCCATTTCCATTTCGCTGTGAGAGTATCAGTTCAGTCTCCTTTAGTCACTGTCACAACACCCACCACTCGGTTCACAAACACACACACACCCCACACACACCATCTCCAAGGTATTACCACACCATATCGTTTGCACCCACTAACATCATAGCTGAGTAAACACCATCACATACAAACAATAAAAGGTAGCACAATAAACACACACACACACACACACACACACACACACCAAAAAGGGCAATATGAGGGCAACCTTGAAATCAGTGAAGTGCGTGTGAGTGCGTGAAAAGGAACGAACCATCAACACAGCACTACAGCCATGAACCACGACCCCGACCAAGACTTCTACCCTGACGTATGGCCGGTGAGTGTCCTGTGTGGAGAGTTGGCCAGGAGAGTTAGTAGATTAGTTAGAGGGAGAGTAGGGTCAGTAGGTTAGTTAAAAGGAGAGTTGGAGAGTTAACTGATGAGGAAAGTCACTTGTGAAATGTTGAGGAATATGTGATTGGTCAGTGAGTGTCCTGTGTGGAGAGTTGGGAAGGAGAGTTAGTAGATTAATTAGGAGTGTAGTTGAGCCAGTTAATAAATAAACTGTATAAGGAGAGTTAGTTATGCTATGTTCAGGACTGTGTGATTGCTTTAAATGTGTATAGTTAGGATTCATATACTGACGACGTTACTTTTGTGTTCGTTTGTGTGTTTTTCGTCACTCCTACTCTC
>JAGKTI010039828.1:0-10500 GCA_018397915.1 Birgus latro
TGTCACGAATTTTCTACATTGTAAAATCACATTAGTTAAATCGTGACATCCTGTGATTTTGAGGAGCAAATTAATATGTACGATAAATTTTAGTTGTCGGGCTTTGCTCCGGGCCAATTGCGCATGCGCCGAGCTCCCACCCGTGCCGCGTCGAGATTCAAATCAGTCTGGTCTTAGTCACGGAAAGATTGGGTCGTACGCCTCTAGAGGCTCGAGTGAATTCATTATTTCAGATCTCGGCTTGAATCGGCGTGTCTTCCCTAGTTCCCACCTTGTTGGTGATCGACTGCAGTACAGTCTCATCCATACCGATCAGTATTTTCTGGTTTTTTCCTAGGCTAAGCTTTTTGAAATATTTAGCCGTTATCTGAGTGTCTGAGCGAGTGAGTGCATTCCTTTACTTGATTTGAATTTCATGTAACGTAAATTCATTTCTTTGTAATTAATAAATTCACAGTTCTTTTCTTGAGCTTTGTTAAAGTTTATTAACTGTGTTTGATTACTCCACTCTATTATTTAATACAGTTTGCTACTCTGCGTTAGCACAACTTTTGAATTAAATCACGGCCGGTACTTAGGCCAGCTTTGGCATCACACTTTAAATCCATTGTGCTAGCTAGGAGTTTGGCTCAGCCAAGAGCCTGTTATTATTATTATCATAATTTTTTTTTATTGTTGGGGGGGGAGAAGAAACTTTCTCGTAGGCCAACGGTACAATATTGCAGCCCAATAGAGCATCTAGTTCTCTGCTGCGTGCCGTTGAGGACGTTTGTAATTCTCGACCCTAGAGAATTGACATATCACACTTAGCTATACATTGTATACCAATTATACAATATTTCATTATTTCTTGGGAATACTTAAATTTCCCCTGACATCTGGCGACACGCAAGAGTAAAACTCTCATTTTCCCCTGACAGGTAGCTCAGTCTCCATGGCCACAACTGAATCGTAAGGGTCTGCAAGGCATCAGTACTAGAGATGAGGAAGGTTGGGTACCTGGAGGTAAGGGGTTGGGGTGCCCTTGTGGTATCTGGGGGGGCTGAGATGCGTGCTAAGGGACCCCACATGAGGTGGTAGCGGAGGTAGAGCAGTCTGAAGCAGTGAAGGATGTGCTTCCTCCTCCAGAGAGGTTGCCTGAATACCTTTTTTTCTTTCTTTCCACCAGGCTGAAGCCGTCCTCAGGGTTGCTTCGTTCAGGGGCATCAATGGCTAAGGCAGTGGCTGCATTCATCTGGGAGGAGGGGTTGGCAGGCGGAGTCAGGTTGGTTGTGTCAATACAGGTGGGTTCAAGAACGGAGGCAGGGGCGTCTTCAGCATCCATGGCCAAAGAAAAGTCCTTCTGAATATGGTCAGGGCCAGTGAGCCGTGGTTTCTTAGCGGAGGAGCGTGGTTTAGTGCTAGTAGGTGGAGGTGACGTAGCAAGGTAGCCACCAGGGTCAGAATCAGGACAAGGGTCGGGAGTGTTCATGGCTTAAAAAAAAAAAAATCACTCGTGTCAGGAAACCTATCTATTACCCGTGGCTAAGTTACCCCGAGTACAACACCCCCCCCCACTAATGAAGGATGAGGGGTGGGTCGTGAGTATGCCTTCGGTATCCCTTCACAGGGACCTAACCTAGCCTCAAACAGAAATGCCACCCCAGATGCCTCCTATAAATACCCCCGCCTAATAGGCCCCCTCATGGATGTTCCTAACCGAACAAACCCTTGGGGTTCAGCGTCGTATTACGCCTGGGGTATCTAGTGGCAAGGCTGACAAGAGTGCATCTATCAAAAACAAAGTCCATCAACACGCCCAAAAAGGCTAAGAACGGGAAAAATCCTTCAAGAGTAAATGAGACTAAGTCCCAAAACCCTCCTGTAGTGTCAGAGACTATGTCCTAGAAAGTGGCAAAAATGGGTAAAATTGGAGAAAATCGACAAGAGGGCCAGAAACTAACTCCCAAAAATGTCTCCAAAACTGGAAAAATGAGCGAAATTCAACAAGAGTAAATGAGTCCCAACACTCAAGAGCTCAGACAAGGGGTCTGCACCCGGAGAGTGCTCATGCTCGCATCCATTGGGGAATTATATTGTGAAGATTAAAACCAACCTTCCTAATACAGTTAACCATTTGGAGTTGTAACGTGAAAGTTAACACTAACTCTCATATTACAATCCTTTGGCCCCAATCACGCCAGCTGCTGTGGTTACCAACCATCTACTATTTTATTACTTTATTTTATTTTTATTAATATTACAGCATTAATAAAGACATCAATCTGTCGGAGTCGCTGGTCTGTCCGATTCTCGACCACAGTAGCTTCATAATCCAGACCCCAGAGAGAGATAGGCCTTAGGGCTGATGATCTTGTGCCCTGGAGACACAGGAGCGCGACCTCATGAGGGAGAATGACAGTCGACATCTCATCCAGGGCATAACAGAACTGTGCGGTTGATGTTTCTTCTCGGAAAGAACCTCTGCCAGTCTCGAATAGAATCTCACTGCCTCTGGACCCATCCCTCCTGATGTTGTGAACACAAGGGAAGTGAATCGACTGTGGTCCACACGTTCGAGCCTTTCTTAATAGTTTGTTTTTTTCTTGTTCATTCCTTTCGTGTGCAGCTTCGAGAGGCGGTTCAAGATGACATGCTGCCATGGGATCAAATATCTTAATGTCGGAGATTGCCCTCTGCCCACGTGTCCAGAAACCTCGAGCACTGACATCCACTCTTGCATCAATTGATGTGTCTGCTGTTCTGTGGTTGAAAAGCTCACCGTCTAGGGGTAGACCTGGCTCAGTCGTAACATTGCGGCATATTCCCTGCAGCATTTTGCCAGTGAGGCCGGATACTTAATCGTGTCAGATGCAAACAAAGCCTCCCTTCTTGCGAACCATTGCATGGTGTGCATCAAAGGCACTGCCACAGGCACAGTGTTCAGGTAGGTTCTCTATTAGCCACCCATATCTCAAGGTTATGGCGTCAGTAAATTCTTGTTTGCTGAAGTGGAAGACTTTTCCCTTGACAGGCAGGGTTGTCAGCCAGTTCGATGCCCCAACCTCCTGTGCAATTTCAACTCCTCTGCACTGGTCTGGTGTTAGATGTTCGGTTATGTGCTGCAGCTGGTCGTTTTGTCTCGCCTCTCGCTCCTTGCTTATCAGTGTCTTTATGTCATTCTGCCATTGGTGGTCGATTTCATTCATCTCAACCTGGGCACAAATCTTCTGTGACAAGGATTCGGTGAGCCTGAGTGAATTTCTATGTTCGTAGATTGCCATAGCTGCTGGATTTATGATGTCAAGGGTAGTAGTGATCCTGGGTAGTAGTGTTAGAAAGTCCCTCTCTTCTGGTGTGTGGATGTGGACATTGGTCAGAGATGGGAGGAATGAATCCCTGATGACATCTGCCAGTGGTTGTAGCAGCAAATCGATGTCTGGAATGGTCCTCATCACGATGGTCCACTTGTGCTTTACACCATACGTAAATGCACTGTATGCTGCATGGGGTCCTGTTTTTGCGTGGCTGGATGATACATGAATTTCTTCTACCCATGTCTTTACCTTATTACGCACATATTGGTCTTTGAATTCCTTAGTTCCAGTCACAACACCTAGATTCCTCTGACCTTCCTTAGTCACTGTCACGTTTGTGCTTCTAAAGACCTCCTGTGTATCTTGATAGTAAGCTTGTTTCACGATCAAGATGGACGTACTTGCATTAGGGCAGTAACCTATTTCAGGACCATGAGATGTTACAAGGTCCCACCATTTCCTCACATCCTACACCTTGCCAGCACCTGTGAGATCATCTGCATACTGTGAGATCATCTGCATAGGCTACTTGTTTTACATTGGTGGTCTCGTATTTGATCTGTTGTTGCAGCACTGTCATAGCCAGGGCGTACATAGCCGTGGCAACGGGGTCCCCCTGGGTAGTTCCTTCTGTGGACTGGATTACACCGACATTGTGAGCAGCTGTTTTACCTACAATGTAGAGGTCTGCTGGTTCTTTGTAGGTGTTTACCACATATTGGGCAAATGCTGGGCATTCAACCTTGATGTTCAGCAGCATTGCCTCCCGGTTGATGGAATTAAATGCGTTTGAGGCATCAATTAATACCACTACCTGACAGTCCTCTTCCTCATATATTTTCCTCGTGGAGTGAACTGCTACCTCACCTCCTGCCTGCTGGCCTGTACACACTTGGAGGTTCCCAACTGCCTCTTCACATCATCTTCACCACCTCCATGATGCATTTTCCTATAATCCGTCTTAAGACTTCACCCACCTCGATGGGCCTACATCCAGGAATCTTATCAAGGGGGAGAAGTCTGCAAGCCGTCAGTGCTTCAGTGTTGTTGCACTGA
Organism: Birgus latro; assembly: GCA_018397915.1. Taxonomy (NCBI): domain Eukaryota; kingdom Metazoa; phylum Arthropoda; class Malacostraca; order Decapoda; family Coenobitidae; genus Birgus; species Birgus latro. Next base: position 4,353 of record JAGKTI010039828.1, read on the forward strand.
CTTGAAGCCAGCTTCCTCGCCAGAGAGGCGATAGTGTTACACAGGTCTGTTGCTTCCTCCCCAAACTTGATGTTACTGAGGATTGCTCACCAAGATTTTGCATCCAGGCCTGACAGTCCTGCCCCTCCCTGTGTGTGAATTGCCTTCCTCCACACCATATCTCCAGCTATCCTGTCATATATGATGGAAATGGGTGGAGTGTACTTCCCGTCAAGCTTTGACTGGACACTTGCTTGTCGTGCAGAAGTTTTTTTTTTTTTTGTTATTGCAATGTTCCTTCTGCCAGGTCAAGTACTCCGTCTGGTGATTCAGCTGACAGGGATCTTGTTGCCGTCGAGACCTTCCCCTGTCTCATCATGCTGCCAAAAATCCTTGCCACATCGTTGGTGTTCTGGTTTCTTCTTCCCCGGTTGCTTATTCTCATCTGCAAGGCTCTTGCTTCCTCAAGCAGGTTGTCAATTTCACCTCTTTTCTATGTTTCAACCCGCATATGGATGGCCTTAATATTTTCTGCCATGCTTGCTCTTGGGTGGGTCTTGTTGAGGAAGAGATGTGGTATCAGTGTAAGTACCTTAAGAGAGAATGAGGCAATGGGTGAATTACTATTATAACTGGCTCTTAGGCCAGTGATTTCCATGATCATGTCAGTTGAAGCATTGAATTTGGGAGGTTTGAAAAGGTTACTTGACCATCCAACAATTCCATTGTATATTTCGTTACATAGGTTACTGCCTTTTCTCTGGATTCGCCCATCCAGTATATAGGATGACCTCGCACAGACGTGTGAGGCTGTCCTGCTTCCTCGTTGTTTGTGTCACTACCGTTCTGGGGACGTATAATACCTGGATGGTTCCCTCTTTTATGCACTCCTCTATGGTGGTCTTCATCCTGAGTTTCATTTTTGTCATAACCTTCCTCCCAACTTCACTACTATTCACTTCCCCATGGTGATCTAACCCACCCAGCACTTCCATATCTTTCGCATCTTGGCGTCTGTCCCTACACCTTGCTTCATCGCTGGGTCTTTCACACCACGCATATCCGTGTGACCGTGTATGATGTCGGTGACTGCCTCAGTAATTTCCATGTCACCATTATGTCGCCTGCCATGTTGGAAGCAGTCAAGTGCCGCTTCTGGTGGGCTGTGATTCCCTAACACATTCATACAGAAAGGTCCCAGCCTACAGAATGTACACGGCGATCTATTTGTTGCACATGAACACCTGATGCACTTATGCTGCCTACTGGAGCACTGACAACAATACTGTGGCATGGCTATGGTGTTAATAAAGATTTTATACTGTGGTATAGTATTAATAATAATAAGTATGGCTAATTTTTGCAGTACTTTTAAATGAAAATTAAATATAATCTTACTAGAACTGCTGTTTTACTAATTGATTTTTAACTTTAGATTTAATATAAATGGAAAAATGTGCTTGTTTTACTTCTATTTTTGCAAATAATATGATGAAGTTATGAAGCAGTTTGCTTGTTTTTCTCTATCTTTGAACATCATTGAATATCTAATTAGTCTGTATTGTACTAATAATCGACTGAACTGATACTGTTATGTGTTTAATGTTTAAAATGAAGTAAAACAACGCTTCTTTGTTTAACAGTTAAGTAGGAGGCCAATGGGTGTGGTGCAAAACTGTGGAGCCTTGTTTATTGGTACTGGGTCTCCAGGCATTACGGTGTAGGAGTGAGAGTGGTGTGTTGTGTTGAGGTAGTGTGTGTATGTGTGTGTGTGAATGAATGAATGAATGAATGAAGATGCGACATGGCGGCGCAACAGCAGAGGTCATATGCCGCCGAACACTAACAATAAAAGAAAATCAATATATATAATAATAAGAATAAAAAGCAAAGAGATAATCGATGCTTAAAACAAACCGGCTATATACAAGAGACATAATAAAATACAAAGAAAAACGATACTTAAAACAAACCAACAGTATAAAAGCGACCAAGACTAAAAAACTAAAAATATAATGAAAAGATAAGGGTTAAAACTAGTACATTATCATTAAAACACAAGCTAAAATATGGTAAAGCTCTATAGCTTGCGGAGAAGGCCAGAACGCAACACAAAGGAGAAAGTACTTCCCCCCATAACACAGGCCTCTTCCCCAAGCACTGAGGAGAGAAGGTACGAACCGTTGATGCCTCGGCATCTAGAAAGGTACCGCTGACGAAGGTCCCCAAGACTGGGGCACTCAACAAGGAGATGCCGCACAGTCAAAGGAACCAGACAGTCATCACAATAGGGAGGGGGCGCCCTCTCCATCAAAAAACCATGAGTCAGCCTTGTGTGGCCAATCCGAAGGCGAGTCAAAGTTGTTTCCCACTGTCGGGACAGTCCTACATATCCCCCATCACCCAGGTTCCTACGTATGCTGCGGAGTTTGTTTGCCCCTGCTGCATCCCACCTCCTCTGCCAGCAGGAACGGACAGCCCCCACAGTGGCCGCACACAAATCCTCGGATGGGACACGGCAACTTGGAGAGGAAGGACGAGAGGCAGCAGCTCTAGCCAGAGAGTCAGCTCGCTCATTGCCCACGACCCCTACATGTGCAGGGACCCAACACAGTTGTACAGAGTATCCTCGTCTGAATAATAAGAAGAGCCATTCCAAGACAGCTAAAACTAGGGGATGTGACGGGAAGCCATGAGACAAGGCTTGTAAGGCACTGGCTGAGTCGCTAAAAATGGTAAAAGAAGCTGGAGGAAAGCTAAAAATCATTTCAACCGCAACTAGTATGGCAGTAAGTTCAGCAGTAAAAACAGATGTAGAAGGAGGGAGACTCCCACCACGGCTAAAATCACGAAAAATTACACCAAAGCCTGTCCCTGCTCAGGATTTAGAGCCATCCGTATATACAGGGATTGAGTCACTGTGAATAGAAGCATGTTCCAAAAAATAAGACAGAGCTGCCTGTGAGGAAACAGATGCCTTCCTCTCGAGGAAGTAATCACATGGTTGCACTTCTGGCAGAAGCCAGAGGGCCACTCGGGGGATACGCATAGGGCAAACAGGGGAGGACTGGACACCCAACTCCCCCATGGCAACCCTCGCTCTGTACCCAAATGGGTGTGGATAGCGAGGATGGGTATTATAAAAGGGGAAAAGAGCATCCTCAGAGGCAGCCTGACAACTCAATGAGCTCGGAAGACGGTGAAGGCGGTGCCAACACTGCACCACCAGGGACTGTCGGCGGAGATCCAGTGGTGGTTCGTTTGCATCAACCAACAGACTTTCTATAGGGGAAGACCGGAAAGCCCCAGTTGACAGACGAATCCCAGCATGATGAACCGAATGTAGTGGTCTCAACCGGGCCTCGGTAGCAGAAGAATATACCACACACCCATAGTCCAATTTGCTCCTCACTAAGGCGCGGTAAAGTCGGAGCAGACTGGTCCTGTCCGCGCCCCAAGACAAGTGAGATAGGGTTCGTAGAAGGGACAAGGCACGGAAGCATGATAGCCGTAATGAACGGATATGAGGTACCCACGTCAGTCTCCTGTCGAAAATGAGCCCAAGAAACTTTGTCTCATCCACACATCGCACCCTCTGGCTATATAACCGGAGGTCTGGGTCAGGGTGAACACCTCTCAAACGGCAGAAATGTAAGGCCACCGTCTTTGTTGGGGAGAAACGGAAGCCGTGCATGGTGGCCCACCGAGAGACCCTATCTATAGCGAGCTGCATGCGACGTTCAGCCACGGACATTCGGGAAGCTGCATACCATAGAGCCAAATCATCAACATACAGTGAGGCAGACACTCCTTCTGGGATAGAGGACACAATACCGTCCAATGCTACGGCAAAAAGGGTCACACTGAGGACACTTCCTTGAGGCACCCCTTCCTCCTGATGGTATGAAGGAGACAGGGTGCCACCAACCCTAACCCTGAATGTACGGTCACGCAGAAAATTTAATATAAATAGGGGAAGCCGGCCTCGTAAACCATAAGAATGGAGTTGTTGGAGTATACCAAACCGCCATGTAGTGTCGTATGCTTTCTCAAGATCAAAGAAAACGCACACCAGATGTTGCCGTCTAGCAAAGGCATCACATGCTGCAGTCTCAAGGCGAACAAGTGCATCAGTTGTTGAGCGGCATTTTCGAAACCCAAACTGACATTGAGAGAGACATTCATTCCTTTCTAGGAAATACATTAGGCGTGTGTTGACCATTTTCTCAAATAGTTTGCACAAGCAGGATGTTAAGGCGATTGGTCGATACTCCAAGGGACTGTTGCCTGTCTTCCCTGGCTTCTGAAACGGTAGAACAATAGCCTCACGCCAAGAGGTGGGAAGAGAAGATTCCCTCCAGATTTTATTAAAAAGGCTGAGGAAAAAGGACAAAGCATCCTTATCCAGGTGTCGGAGCATCGCGTTAGGAATATCATCCGGCCCTGGTGAGGTGTCATGACAGAGGGAAAGGGCAGATTGGAGTTCGCAAAAAGAGAATGGGAGGTTGTAGGACTCCACACTCCCTAAACGGAAGTCCAACACCCTTGCCTCTTCTATCTCCCGTCGTCTGGCAAAAATTGGTGAGGTAGCGTCTCTTTGACTGACTGCCGCAAAGGCAGATGCAAAAATATCGGCCACAGCTGCAGGATCACCAACAGGCTCACCATTAGACATCAGCACAGGGGACCTGCCTTGATTGAACTTTCCCGAAATCTTTCGCACCCTCTTCCACACCTGAGATATTGGTGTCTTTGAGTTAACAGATGACACATATGCCATCCATGAATCCCGCTTAGCTTGTTTCAGTACTCGACGAGCCTTGGCCCGCGCCCTTCTGAACTCGACAAGATTATACTCCGTCCTGCATCTTCGATAACGGGAGAAAGCTAACTTCTTAGCACGTACAGCAACGCTGCATTCCTCATTCCACCATGGGACAGGTCGGTAGCGATACGTGCCAGAAGTTTTGGGAACAGCATGAAGGGCAGCAGAATGCAGAAGGGAGGTAAAGAATGAAACAGCCTCATCAATATGTGGAAAGTCTTCGACTGAGACATTAATAGGAATCAAAGAAGAGAAAAGGGACCAGTCTGCCTTATCCACTCTCCACCTCGGTAAACGAGAACAGGGACTAGACACTGCTGCAGTGAGAAGGATGGGAAAGTGGTCACTTCCATGGAGATCCTCCACAACCTCCCAGGTAAAGTCTAAAAGACAGTCAGGAGAGCAGATAGAGAGGTCAATAGCTGTAAATGAACCCGTTTGGGGGTGAAAATGTGTAAACGCCCCAGTATTGAGCAGGGCAAGATCCTCATCCTCCAATAAGGACGCCAACAAACTCCCACGTTGGTTAGTAAGACAGTCACCCCACAAAGGGTGGCGACCATTGAAGTCCCCCAAGAGAAGAAAGGGCTTAGGTAAATGGCCAAGAAGGTTCTCAAGTTCTACCCTATCGACTGCTGTGTTGGGTGGTAAATAAATGGAACATACTGTATACCAGCGGTGGGCATACAATTGTACAGCTACACACTGGAGGTCAGACTGGAGGTGGACTGGCCGATGAGGNGCTCTCACCAAAACAGCACTACCCCCGACAGGACCCTGGGTTGGTGTTGAGTAGAAAGCAGTGTACCCAGGTGGTGCATGGGGGGTGGCAAACCCTACAAGAGTTTCCTGGAGACATATACACATAGGGGAACAAGTCAGGAGGGTCCGCAGCTCCTCCCAATTGCCCCGCAACCCTCGGCAGTTCCATTGTATTATACTGGCTGAAAATGCCATAGTTCCCATAGTGAAGGAAGGATTAGGATGAGGGGCGTGACAGTTTTGCCCCCCCTGCGGGTTTGGGTCTATGCTTTGGAGAGCTCTTTGGAGGAGCCTGCCCAGCACCAGGAACCCTCACCCTCTGTCGAACGGCCGAATGTAAATGGGAGGATGAGGAAGTGAGTTGTACCACACTCTTTCTTGAAGTGGGCAGACCAGTTTGCTTGGAAGGCAGCTTGGTGGCTGCTTTTGGAGGTGGAGGAGAGTCATTGCCCCCACCAGAAGCTCCAGGAGTGGAAGTAGAGTCCACAGGACTCGAATCATTAGAGGAGGCCATTCCGTGCTTCAGATCTAAGGTACCCATGGACTGGCTAACAACATCTCCACCTGGAGATGTTGTTAGCC
>JAGKTI010039829.1:0-10500 GCA_018397915.1 Birgus latro
TTTAACTACCTGGGAGACTCCTTGGAACTGTACAGTATTCTGATTAAACAGGTTCCAATAAATATGTGAAATTATTATTAAAAAAAAACGAAAGGATAATTGTCAAAAAAAAATGTAGTGCACCCAACCCTATCAAAGAATGTAAACCAAAGTGAATGTGTGTGTGTGTGTGTGTGTGTGTGTGTTTTACGTAGAAGTGGGTTTGGTCTGCCACCTTACAGGGTTCCAGTCCCTCAAACGTGTCTTGGTGGAAATAACACAAACCCTCTCACAGCGCTGAGGCCAAGCAACATAAAATAATCTCGCCAGGCTAGGAATATAATGGGGACGAAACGTTTGTCCATGTTTTGCTGCTGAATTTCTGTCCTGAAGGGAATAGGTATGAGAGAGAGAGAGAGAGAGAGAGAGCTCTCCTCCTCAAACATTTTCTCCATTGGCTTTTTTTTTTTGTCATGACTATATTACTCAGTGTTTGAATATGTTACGGATGTTAATGATATTTGTACATATACTGTACTGCATCATTGCATCAGTTGAGGGTATTTTCCCAGCACCTGTGTAAGAGTATAAAACACACACACACACACACACACACACACACACACTTTTGGTGGATGATGGATTTGGTTCAGTAAGTGATGGAGTGAAGTCCAGATCAGTGCGTCGAGGCGGCAATAGCCTTGGCAAATACACAGTGCTTACTTTAATATGATCAGTGATAGTGATGTGAAAACCTTCCTTGATTCTAAGCCTACCCCAACTAAAGTGAAAACACTTAAGAAGCACGAGCTTAAATTGCTTGTCCAGGCCTTAAATGTGACATTTCCTGCCTGCATTAATAAGACTAGCTTACTTGATTTAGTGTTGGAAATCATGTTTGCACAAAGTGAGTCCTCCACAGCTAGTCCTGAGCCAGTTGACACTACACAAGTCGTTGACTCTGAACCTTTATCATCGGAGACACCAGGGCCCAGTGTTGTTTCTGTTCATGATTCTAGTGATCCAATACAACTTGAGATAGCCAGACTTAAGCTGAGGGAATTAGAAATACAAGCCCAGATGAGACAAAAGGAAATGGATCACGAATTCAGAATGAAGCAATCTGATGGTTTGCTTAGAGCTAAAAGTTCATCTGGCAGTAGTTCATCTTTTGATGTTGCTAAGAACATTAAGCTGGTCCCTCCCTTTAACGAGCAAGACGTCATTAGGTACTTTCATGTGTTTGAAAAGGTGGCAGGTGGTCTCTCATGGCCAAAAGACTCTTGGACAGTACTGCTGCAGAGTGTTTTGAAAGGAAAGGCTCAAGAGGTTTATATTTCTTAATCAGTGGAGCAAAGTGCTAAATATGACTGTCTAAAAAAGGCCATTCTGAAGGCATACGAACTCGTGCCAGAGGCATATAGGATTAAGTTTAGATCCACTTTTAAACAGAAAGATCAGACTCATGTGGAGTATGTTAGAATACTTACAGATTTATGTGACAATTGGTTACGTGCTAAGAACGTTAATTCTTTCCCAAAATTAAGGGAGTTAATGGTCTTGGAGAGTTTCACTGATAAAATAGGCAGGGATATTGTATGTAACACACTTGGTGGAGAAGCAGGTAGATACTCTAGATGAGGCTGCCTTTGTTGCTGATAATTATAGTATAATTCATAAGCATGAACATAAGCCTCATTCATTTGCTAAGGGTAGGAGAGTGAACCAACCAGTTTTTGTGAACCCTTCTTCTGGTAAAGGCAAGTTAATGTTAAGTGACACTAGTGGGAACCTTGCAATCCCAGAGCATGTTAGTTCCACGAAAGTAAGTGAGGACAGTGTTGCCAGAGGGTCAAGAAAAGGTGTCAAATTTTGCCAGTATTGCCAGAAAACGGGGCGCTTGGAGAATTGGTGCTGGAAGAAACGAGGGAAAAGTTCTAATGTGAAACCTATTACTTTGATAAACTCTTGGGGAGCTCATGACACCAACAGAGAGCAGCCTTCCACAGATATTGTTAGCGGTAGTCAGACACCACCCCAGCAAGCGCAAATTGTTGATAAGGCCAGAGTGGAGCTGTCAGTGGTTGATAGACAGACTCCTGTAGAGCCATTGTTAGACACTAGTAAGACTGGAGCAGTGCAGCCGTCAGGTTCAAGTGAGAGTGGTAATAAGACTCCATCAGAGTGTCCTCCCCCAAGTAGTACAGTAAGTGACTCCTCCCCAAATCATTAATTTGCTAACTTTATATCTAAAGGGTTAGTTTCACTTGATGGTGAAGGTGGTAAGGAAGTCACTATACTTAGAGACACATGAGCTTCTCAGTCACTAATGTTGAAGGGGATTGTTGATGTAGCTGACCCTAATGAATGTGTCTTGTTGTAGGGTCTAGCTGAGTTTGTATCTGTTCCCCTAGTTGAGGTGAAGCTCCAGTCAGAGTTAGTTACTGGTTCAGTGAGTGTGGTGTTGTTGACCAACTTCCTGTACAAGGAGTCACTTTCCTTTTGGGCAATGACTTGGCGGGAGGACAGGTAAGTGCTGTTCCCTGTGTGTCAAAAACTCCCCTGAGTGAGGATAGGACAGAGTTGGATTCTACTGTATTTCCCGCGTGTGCTGTAACCAGAGCTATGACGGCAAAGGCCAGCCGTGCTAATGTTGATAGCCATGGCACTGGCAATGCCGATGATGTTATTGGGCTTGGTGATACCTTTTTCGCCCAGTTGAATGACTCCGAGATTGATGATTCTCCTCACATTGATGTAAATGCAAGATTGGCTGATGTGCAAAGATCTGATCCAGAGATTGCCACTTTAGTTGACTCAGTAGTTAGGGAAGATGAATGTGAGTCTGAATTGAGAGAATGTTATTATTTACTGCCAAACAACGTGTTAATGAGAAGGTGGAGATCTCCTAGTGTTGCTCATGATAACGAGTGGGAGACGGTACACCAGGTGGTAGTTCCAAGGCCCTATAGGCAAAGAATTATGTCCATTGCTCATGAGTCTTCTTTAGCAGGTCACTTGGGGGTGAGGAAGACACTCTCCCGCATCTGGCAGCATTTTTATTGGCCTGGAATCCGTCGAGATGTCGTACGGTTCTGTAGGTCGTCACACCTGTCAGCTAGTCGGTAAGAGCAATAAGCCGATCCCTGCGGCTCCTTTGATTCCTCTACCTGTGTTTGAGGCCTCATTCACTAGAGTACTTGTGGACATTGTTGGTCTTTTGCCTAAAACCTCTTCAGGCCACCAGTACATCCTCACAATGTTAGACATGGCCACTAGATATCCTGAAGCCATTCCCTTGGGGAATATTTCAGCTAAATTGGTTGTAAAAGAGATGCCAACCTTCTTTACCTGTTTTGGCCTCCCTAAGAAAGTTCAATCACACTAAGGCAGTAATTTTAATTCCAGACTGTTCAGACAAACCCTTAATGAGTTAGGCATCTCCCAAATCATATCCACAGCATATCATCCTCAGAGTCAGGATTCATTAGAGGGGTATCACCAAACTTTGAAACACATGCTCAAGAAGCTTTGTGCTGATGAAAAGGACTGGGACAAGTGTTTTCCCTTTTTACTGTTTGCAACTAGAGAGGCACCAAGTGAGTCTTTAGGCTACTCCCCATTTCAGTTGATTTTTGGCCATGAGGTAAGAGGCCCACTTAAGCTTCTCAATGAACAATCTGTTAAGAATGATGATCAGATTAACTTGCTAGACTATGTGTCAAAATTTAAAGAAACATTGGCCTATAGCATGGAAGTAGCCAGGGCACACTTAGAGTCATCTCAGGAGAAGATGAAGAGATGGTATGACCACTCTAAGAAAGTTAGGAACAGGATCTTCAACCTGGGTGACTTAGTCCTTGTTTTACTACCCATTCATGGTCAGCCTCTGCAGGCAAGTTTTGCGGGTCATTATGTGGTTAAGAAGAGGGTAGGTGAAGTGAAATATGTCATTTTAACCCCAGACCGGAGGAAGGAACGGGGACTGTGCCATATCAATATGTTGAAGGAGTACCACAGGCGAGACGTGGACCCCCCCTAAGGCTGCGTGTGTGGTGGCGGCTACCGAGTTGGCGGAGGACGAGGGCTGCCCTTTGACGTTGGACCAGATGACCACTTGGAAAGGAAAGCAGCGTGCGTGGAGTACGCTGGCGGATAAACTCTCCAACTTGACTGCAGAGCAACGTGCCGAGCTGGTTGCACTTCTCAGCAACTTCCCTGATGTCTTCCGGGACACCCCATGACGGACGGATGTGGCACAGCATGATGTGGTTGTTGGAGATGCTGGTCCTGTGAAGCAGCCACCCTACCGGGCTAGTCCTTCGAAGCAGACCATCATCCAGGAGGAACTGAACTACCTGTTGTGCAAGGGTTAATTGAGCCCTGTCAAAGTGAGTGGTGCTCCCCGGTCACGGTGGTTCCTAAACCCAATGGGTCCCATCGTCTTTGCACTGATTACCATAAAGTTAACTCTCTTACGAAAACGGACACCTACCCACTACCTAGAGTAGACGACTGTGTAAATGCTATTGGCACTGCTAAGTACTTAACCAAGTTGGATTTGATGAAGGGATATTGGCAAGTCCCTCTCACAGAAAGGGCCCAAGAAATTTCCTGTTTTGTGGTTGGTGGCAGTACTTATAAATGTAAAGTCATTCCCTATGGTATGAAGAATGCTCCTGCCACCTTCCAAAGGCTGATGAATGATCTCACCCAGGGTTTGGATGGTTGTGTAACCTACATTGATGATGTAATCTTTAGCAATACTTGGGAACAACACTTGAGCCAACTAGATGCCTTGTTGCAGAGACTGTCCTCTGCTAATTTAGTGCTTAATTTACCTAAATGTGAATTTGTAAGGGCTCAAGTGCAGTACCTAGGTTATGTGGTCGGCTTAGACCAAGTTAGTCCACCTGATGTAAAGGTTCAGGCCATTGTAAATTCTCCCCAACCCAAAAATAAGAAAGAGTTGCAATGATTCTTGGGCATGGTAGGGTATTACAGATGCTTTGTCCTGAACTTCTCTGATCTTGTAGCTCCCCTCACTAATTTGTTAAGAAAAGGAGTCAAGTATGAGTGGAAGCCAGAATGTGAGGATGCTTATTCAAAAGTTAAAGCCATCCTATCGTGTCACCCAGTGCTTCAAGCTCCCAATTTTGACAAACCTTTTAAATTAGCTGTTGATGCTAGTGGTCTAGGAGCTGGTGCAGTTTTGCTTCAGGATAATGATCAGGGTTTTGAGATGCCTGTGTGCTATTTCAGCAAAAAGTTCAATAAAGCCCAAAGGAATTATTAAACTATTGAGGAAGCAACTCCTTGCACTCATACTTGCCCTCCAACACTTTTCTGTATATGTTGGTCCAGGGTCAGGTGATGTTGTAGTGTACACTGATCACCATCCTCTGAAATTTTTGTCCCGATATAAGGACAAGAATCTTAAATTGACCCGCTGGGCCCAATTTTTGCAAGAATACTCCCTTGATGTAAGACATGTACATGGGGTGGAAAATGTTCTAGCAGATTACCTGTCGAGAAGTTAATTTGTACAATGTCCAGAAATTTCCCTTGGAAAATTTCTTCTCTCAGGAAGGGAGATGTTACTGGCATAGATACCCCAGTTGTGTGATAGAAATAGGAGAGTGAGATGATACGTGTACAGAAAAAACGAGCCAGCCGCTGAGAAATCAGTTAATCTTCTCATATTGTGTTCTGACCTGGTGGGTCGGACAAAGGGTCACTGTGTGTACTCAGCGGTCAAAAGTTCACTGGAAATAGATTAGGAGATTATCACAAAGATTCTATTTCTGCTCCTGTTCATGAGAAAGTATGGTAAGCCTAAGAGGGGCGGAGCGTATTTCCAGAGTCACTGCCAATCAAAATATGCCAAATCTTTCTCTGACTTTCTTGATGGCTTGTAATTGGCTATGGGTGAACTGATGGGTCGTACGAGGTACTAGTACTGTTGAGTGGCTGGAGATTATTATTCCAAACGCCTAATGGCTAAATAACCCAGAGAGGCAGAGAAACGACCTTTTATAAGCTCGATTTAGCAGAGTGAGCATCACTTTTAAAGTCTTTTTCAAAAGACACATTCATACGTCTTTGTTACAGTCACGTACTTTGTCACATTTTTATTACACTTCCCCTCATAGTTTCTCATTGCTTAATACGTGACGTTTTGCACCCTTTTTAGTTTATTCACTACGCCGTCTACACTTGTATAATTTATTCACTTTTCTCACCTACACTTGTGTGTGATTCATACTTGGTTTTACCCTGCCTCCAAGCCACTCGTGCTCGGTATCTGTAAGTATTGTTTGTGTACCTACACTCCACTGAGTTGTGATCTGGTTAGGTAAGAGTACCTAGTTTATATCTGTATTAAGCAGAGCTATGTGTGCATTTTTCCCTTTGTAAATCGAATCCAGAATCTTTTATCGGATGTGTGTGTACAGTAAATATAAGTTAGTCTTCTCGTGATCTTTACCTTATCCCTTTTGGTGATTAATTTAAGGGTTAAGAGTGCACCTTAATATACACGTCCGTAACATTATGTACATATACAATAACCATCTACAATAAATGTCAGGGACAGGCAGGTTGGAAAAATAAATAGTGGCTTAACCCGCCGAGTCCCATCGACGTACAGTGTACGTTGCAACTTTTTTCCGCGGAGAGACCCAACGACGTACATCGTATGTCAGGCAATTGCAAGGCCCATTGTGTGCACATTTTTCAACATTCGCAGGTGATTTTTGGTAGGCATATGTGGGAGACCTTCCTCTACCTGCTATCTAGCAGGGATACTGCCTGGCCCCTCCTATCCCCCCTTCCCCCCTCCCCCCACACTGGGCAATTCACCTGTTAGCAGTAAGCTGGCCAGTAAAGGTATGTTGCCCCACGGTCTCTCTAATGACGAAATTCACGGTGAAAGTGATTCCTGAGGTGGAGGACAAAGAAGCAAAGAAGCTAGAGGTAGAAACAAACAGAAGTGATGAGGTGGTAATGCCATAAAGGAAGGTGCCATATACTGGGGTTTTGGGTAAGTCAACAATGCTTATAAACGTCTATATTATTGTGTGAAAACCATTATAGACTTTTACTACACATAAATTCGTACCAAATAAATGAAATAAATACGTAATTTAAAGTGGCTTGAATTAGTCAACCCTTCCATATTTAGTTTTGTTAGCCAGGTACCCTTAAAAAGAAGGAAAACGTAAGGTTGAGTGACACCTGTATCAACATTTTTTTACCTCAGGATGGCGATTTCACTATGAATTTTCGATGTTTCTCACCAAAATTTAAGTGGCTTGAATTAGTCAACCCTTCCATATTTCGTTTTGTTAGCCAGGTACCCTTAAAAAGAAGGAAAACGTAAGGTTGAGTGACACCTGTATCAACATTTTTTTACCTCAGGATCGCGATTTCACTATGAATTTTCGATGTTTCTCACCAAAAGCGAAGGTTTCAGCCAAAAAACAAAAAGTCGAAAATCGGTCGGGATCTGGGGGGTAGGCTGGGTAAAAAACCGGTCGGGACTCGCCAGGTTAATGGCATTATTTAAAAGACAAGCTGAGGTCCACAGGGACCCCACTACGCTCAAGAGGAGTTAATACCGTTCGCCTGGCAACTCTGATTACATACTGTATCTTAACATTATCTCTCGTGCTGTCCTTTGCGGGTTGCACTATTAAGCGGTTTTAAATCTTGTACTGAAAGTTATAATGAACAGACAGGTATTCTGTGACATTTTGGTGGGAAGTCAGTAGGGAAGTCCGAGTAGTTGCGGTACACAGTAAGAGGCGATATGGTACAGTAGGCAAAGATGAGCACATAATAATAATAATAATCTATCTATCTATCTATTGCCAGACGCCTCAATCCCGAACGGGGTGGCCACAAACAAATCGCCTCCATGTCACTCTGTCCCCTGCCATTTCACTACCACGCTCCCAACTCACACCCCCCTCTCTCATATACCTCTCCACTCCATCCCTCCATCTCATCCTCGGCCTCCCCCTCCCTCTCGCCCCCTCCACCTCACTCACATACACTCTCCTCGTCAATCTTTCACCCTCCATTATAATAATAATAGCAGGATATACATTTCTGGTGGTGGGTTTTGGTGAGCTGACTAGTATTTTATCTATTCTCTGTCCTTCCCTTCCTTTCCCTTCTCTTCCCGTCCATCTCTACCATTGCTTTCCCTTCACTCCCCTCCCCTTCCATTCATTTCCCTTCCCTTCTCTTCCCCTCCCATCCTTCTGTTCCATTCTTTTTCCGTTCCTTCCCTTACCTCCCATCCCCTCCTTTTCATTTCCCTTCCCTTCCCTTCACTTCCCTTCCTTTTCTTCTCATGCCTTCCCTTCCATTCGTTTCCTCTTCATTCCCCTGCTTTCCCTTCCGTTCCTCGACCTATGCGTCCCTAAATCCTTTCTCCCTCCCTCCCCCTCTTCACGTACACCACTAATTAATCTTGTTTCATCATGTCTGAGTGTGGAGTTCAGAGCGTGTATGGGGATGGGAACACAACTATTTCAGTGCCGACCTCCAACTTAAGTATTTGATTCTAATTAACGCCAGACAATTTTACTATACTCATTTTGTTTTTAATCAAGGCAAAGATGCTCTTGACTGGTTGGTGATGACTGACTGAATGCAACATTGTTTCATGATCTCTTTATTATCAATTGACAACATATATATGAAGGGGAAATCTGAGTTAGTAAATGTTACACATGTTGCATTCAGACAATTATCACCAACCTGTCAACTGCATCTTCGCCTCAATAAAAAAAAAAAAAAACACAGTATAGAAGGAAACCACTGGCAGCCAAAATTTGAGGGATAGCTGCGAACCATTTTCTGTGGTTTCTGGAAATGGTACTGTTACTCTAGCAGACCATTTTGCACAGGTGAGGGAAATACTAAGCAGCAAAAGAATAATGGCTGTTGGTTTACTGTTGACTGTTGGTTCACTGTTACGTATGCTAGAAAATGTGTTGGTCTTAACTATCCTTCCTTTATATTATACTCTTGCTATTCCCACATAATTACAGTCAGTTTGCGAATTCTATCTCGCCGGTAGGAAGCTAAAAACCTGTTCTTAAATTATTTCACTCACTTCCCGGGGGACCTCTCGGTGTTAAGCTATAAGGAAAACTATATCTGGTCATTTGTGGAAGCCAGGCGGAATGGGTGGGCGGATGAGAGTACGAGGATCCCTTTCTTATGCTTTGGGGGGAGGCTTGACTGGGGTTCCGCAGGCATAGATCATGGGTCCGGGGCGAGATGGGGCTCGAACCTGTGCTAGAGGGTAGAGGGCATTGCGGTTCCCAGGCTGCCGCTTCCGCTCAATAGAGAGGGGCCCGAACCTGGGAGTAGCGCCCCAGGAGGCTGCCCTATCATTGGGTGTATAATGGCGGGGCAGATTCAGTACCAAGCCGCGCTTGGAGGGTGTCCCTGCAGCTGTCCTGGCAGGGTGCCCCGAGGCCACTACCACAGCCACTGGTAAGCTGGTGGGCTAGGGGTCCCAGATCCATTGCCTGGACCTGGGTCTGTGCAATAGGTCGGGCCTTTGGAATGTTTACCCCCCTTTATCTTACCGACTATGACTATGAACAAAAACAAGCACCAAAGCAAGCCTGACGACAGCAAATCACCCAGGGGGTTTAGGGTGGGTTCGTGGAATGTGGGAAGTTTGAGAGGAAGAGCAGGGGAAGTTGTTGAGGCATTCAGTAGGAGGTGGGTGGGTGTGGCATGTTTGCAGGAAGTCCGGTACAGGGGTGGATCAGCCGGATAGATTGTTGGGAAGGATTGCTACTATAAGTTGTTTTGGCAGGGGGGAACTGACGGATATAGGGGTGTGGGTGTGTTGGTTGCAGAGAAATGGGTGGAATATGTCATGAATGTTATGAGAGTAAGTGATAGGATATTAGTAGTGAAAATTTTGGTCGGGCAGAGGATGGTTTCAGTTATATCGGCATATGCTCCACAGGTAGGATTGGATGACGCAGAGAAGGATAGATTTTGGGATGATTTAATACGTGTAGTGAGTGGTATGGGTGATGATGAGGTAGTGGTTCTGGGAGGGGATTTAAATGGTCATGTGGGTGAAGCATCTCAAGGTTATGAAGAAGTCCATGGAGGATGTGCGTATGGTGTGAGGAATGCGGAAGGGGAAAGAATACTCGAGTTTGGGGAGGCTATGGACATGATTGTGTGCAACACACATTTTAGGAAAGGAATCAGCCGGTTGATTACGTATGAGTCCGGGGGAATTAGTAGTCAGATAGATTATTTTCTGGTCAGGAGGATTGATAGGAGATTATTGAGGGATGTTAAAGTTATAGGAAGCGAGGAGTATGTGCAGCAGCACAAACTGTTGATTTGTGACATTGTGCTTAAGGATCGAGTGATGAGAAGGAGGACATATGTACCTAGGAGGAAAATATGGAAGCTGGGAAACCAGTCAGTAAGGGATGCATTTTACAGTGAGATGAGGAGAGTGGTGGCTGA
>JAGKTI010039830.1:0-10500 GCA_018397915.1 Birgus latro
CCCTTTTCTACAGATAGATATACTGTATATACATTAAAACTGGCCTCTCGTTTGATCGTGGGCTTTTTCATCTTTACCACGTCATCCACGCAGGCGCAGTTTGGGTCAATGGAAAATTCTCCAGTTTTACATGTATGTATGTACATAGTTGTCTACCAATGTTAAACGCAGTAGCATTTAATTTATTAATAATAAGAATTAACAGAACGTAATCTCTGGGTTTTTAAACCTCTCAAGTACGTTTTCCTCTGCTCTTTAACAATCGACAACTAAAGTAAAAAGCACAACAGCTCGGGGGAAAAATATTTCCCACAATAGCTGTGACATATTAATAACCTTGGCCAACACAAAGTGCTTACTTTGATATGATCAGTGATTGAAATGTGAGTCAGAAAATATGGCAGGGCAACTCACAGCTGCAGATGACAGCGACACCCCCAGCCTACGAAGGACCACCGTGGGTCTGCAGCTTACACCTGGTGCTTCTGGGCAGGAGCAGCTCAACTGTCCAAATCCCTGGCGCCTCTCTTGCTCCCAACCGACACTGCACCAGGTGAGCAGGAATCATCACCTAGTCTCAGGGGAAAATTCTACTTGCCAGGTCAGGGGTGGAGTTGTCCTAGCAACTCCACACAACGCCACGGTACAGGCCATCGTCCGTACCGGGCACGGGATAGAACAGGCCATCATCCGTTCCCCAGTTGCCTACCCTCTGCAGGGCCACAACACAGGCCATAAGCTGTGTCGGATTGAGGCTGAGCTGGCCATCGTCTGCTCCTCCCCTGCAGTCTCCCTCCACAGTAGCGCCGCGGCACAGGCCGTAATCCGTGCCGGGTCCGAGGCAGGACAGACCATTTTCCGTCCCTCAGCTACTTCCTCTCGCAGCATTGCGACACAGGCCATAAGCCATGTCGGGCACGAGGCAGGACAGGCCATCGTCTGTCCCTCTGCTGCTGTCTCCTGTAGGACCGCGACACAGGCCATAAGCGTGTTGGACAAGTGGCTGAGCAGGTCATCGTCCGCTCCTCCCCTACAGGAGACTCCCTTTCCCCTCCAGGAGGCACTGTACAGCGAGCCCCGACTCATGTTTTCCCTGTGGTCCGACAGGGCAGAGGTACCGCTGTGCAGGCCATTGTCCGCACAGGGGAGACTGAGCAGGCCATCGTCTGCTCCTCACGCTCTGCTCCTAGGGCATCTCCTGACGGGGAATTCCCTTGCTTGGTCCACCCTGTTTCCTGCAGCCGGGCGGGATGAACTCCCTCTCCTCCAGGAGGTGAGTCCGGGGGAGACCCCTTCTCAGAGCCGTGGCATGGCCCTATCCAGGGCCTTGGCTCCCTCCAGCCCTCCCCACATGGGCAGCAGCAGCCAAGCCAGAGGTCCCACCAGCTGAGCTGCCGGCGCCGAGTCCTGCTGGTGACGCCCCCAGCCCGAGGTTACCGTGAGGTGACTCTGACGGCGACTCCGCCCTCCTGCAGTTGCCGCAGTCCTGTTCCTCTGGCGGCCCCAGGTTCCAGCACCCCGGGCCTCCAGACTCCCCGGGGCCTACCCAGGACTCCAGGCCGTGACGTACCTGACGGTGGGGCCCAGTCTGACACTCCCCGGAACCGGCACCAGGCCTGCCTGCTCTCCCTCTTCGGCCCTAGCCCTGAGCCCCGCACTCCTACACGGGGCTCCCAGAAGGGCGAGCCTCACCTTACTCCACCAGCCAGAGGTACAGGGAGATGGCCCAGCAAGTTTAGTGAAAGGGACTGTAATAGTGTGCAACTCCTAGACCAGTGTAACTCACCAGGCCGTAACTGTGACGAGTAGCGACATGAATGTGACGAGCAGTGTATCTCTCATCAGTGTACTGGATCAGTCAACATCCCAGTGCCTCAGTATGTAAGACTGGACGAGCCTTAGTGATTCTCAGTGAAGGTGCATAATGTACAGAGCACAGCACGGCCCCTTGACTGTGTCAGTAACGTTTCCCTCCCCTAGTGTTGTTAAAGAATAACGTGCTCTCGTGGAAACTGAATTATCATAAAGAAGCAGTCCATTAAATATACTTTTTCCTCCCCAGTGATCGGCACTTCTGCAAGATAAACATACGTGTATCTAGTTCACCTACGAGTGTTTCCCTAGCGCATAGAAATACCTCAGTTCCCCTCTCCTCTCTTTGTGTGACATTGTGACTGTCTCTGTCCGTGATATACCTCCGCGAGTGATAATTACATATATGTCCATGTAACTAGTGTATCAGTGCCGTATAATATTGTTGGTGTATAGCATTGTTATCTCCTGTGTTAAAGATACCAGTGTAACAGACGTGCCATGAATACTTTGTTCATACTACCATACATTCCCACGGCCGGTAGAGTCAGTTTATTTCTGTGTAAACTTGTCAAAGCCAGTCACCGGCTAACCCAGTTCGTCTGTAATGGTAAATGTCATCTTTGTCTCTGGGAATATACTTTGAATATATGTTTGTCAGTGGTTACTGCTGTGTTTTTGTGTCCTGTCCTCTCCCTAATATACCGACCCGGTCTTGAAAAAGAACCCACGGTAAGTCTGCGTATTCGGGGAGCGAGAAGTCGACCCTCAGAAATGCGTCAGGTAAAACGCCTGCCTCTCGCATACGCATCTGAGGGACAAGTAGTTGGCCCTAAAATAAGTAGCATAACAATGAGTGATGTGATAGCCTTTTTTTTTTTTTTTTAAATCTAAGCCTACCCCAACCAGAGTGAAAACACTTACGAAGCTTGCCTAGGCCTTAAATGTGAGAATTCCTGTCTCAGTCACTAAGACTAGTGTTATGCGCTGTGTTTTTATGGCGCAACTTCTCGCTCGCTCCGTTAAGTACACAGGCTCAAACCTCAGGTTTATCGCTGTGTCTAAAGGCACGACTCCTCGCACCACAAGTCACAGGCACAAGCTTTTGGGGTCCTTTACTACACGACCGAGATAGAACATATACCAAAGGAACAGGGCAAAAACACAGGCAAACCAGTACTACACAAATATTAACCAGATTTGGGAAAACGATACAATATGGATTACTACAAGTGGCACTTGAAGAAATCACTTACATTAGCTTAGAGTACTATACAAAATAGCAGAGTGGCACACTGAGAATGATGAGTCTGTGGCTCACTACGTGTCCGGGTTTGGGCGACACAGTAAGTTCCGGCCTTCTGCTAGCCTTACACACGCCTTTTAGATGTTTCTCCCTCGTATCACTATGAAGAACACTGAGCCTGGACTCGATTACGAGTTTACTGAGAGTCACTGGAAATAACTGCTGGTTTCACTCATAAAGTGGGGAGCACAGGAACACTGGGGAGGAGAGGGGTAGGGAGCTGTTCACTGATGGAAGGGGAGTACACAGAAGTCACTGGGAGAATCGAGTAGATTCACACAGGGTAGGGAGTGGTGGCAGGAGAGAGAGAGCTCTCACGCTCTGTGGAGGTTCAGGTGTCGGCCTGGTGTAGGAGGGAGGCCTACAGGAGGTGATGGAGTTGCCTTGCGTCGGGAGGCAGCCTCGGGAGTACTTGGGCCCTCAGGACTAAGGCTGAAGATGGCCAGGAGGCGAGTGGCCCGGTGTAGGGCCCGGGCTGTGGTCGGGATGCGGAGGATGCCAGGTGCCTCAGGGGAGCCCAGGGAGGAGGACGTGCCCCTCGTGGGTAGATGGCTGCGGCCTCAGGGGGAGGCCATCAGGAGTCCTCTGCGGCCTGGGTGCCCCTGCAAGTCCGTCAGCATTGGCCATTGGGAGGAGGACGACTGGGCAGACCGGACCCCCGTGGCAAGTCCACTACATGCTGGACCTGTAGGGGAGAGAGAGAGAAGGATGTCTCGCTCGGCCACAGGAGGGTTGGGCCGAGCAAGAGACCCGGTCCCCTTCGGGAGTCTCCGGCTTCGTGGAGGAGGGGGAGCCAGAGCTCATGCCCTCAGCCTGGCAGGCCCGACAGGCACCGCCGTAACTCCACGCTGGGAGAGGAGGAGATCCGGCGGATGCTCCTTGAGCCTGGCAAGCCCAAAAGGCGTTATCGAGGCACCCTAACGGAGGAGAGGGAGGGGGAGATCCGACGGACGCTCCCTTAGCTAGCCAAGTCTGATGGACGTTGCCAAGGCGCCTCTCACTCCGAGGGCGGCAGGAGGGAGAGATCCAGTGGATGCTTTCGGTGGGGCAGGCCCGGCAGGCACTACCTTGCTCCTGCTGGGGGTCTGGCGCAGCTGCGGCATACCCGGCAGGTGACACCGCAGTGGTAGATCCAGCGGATGCTACCACGACTCTGCTCCTGGTCTCAGGGCAGGCAGGAGGGATCCAGCAGACGCCCTCACACTGGTTTGCCCACCGGGCTCAACCGTGTTTATTCTGCTGGGGGAGGGTGGCAGACGAGGCGGAACCGACGGTCGCTCCCTCACCAGCAATTCCGGCGGAAGTTGCTGGGCTGCTGTGTGGGGATGCTATAGAGCAACTCCCACCCTGAATCTGATGAGGGCAGATACGGGTGGAGATTAATGCTCTCGGACTGCTACCTCGGGTCTGGTCCGGTTGTGGGGAGGAGGGGCTTATGGGAGAAGGTGAGGTAAGCTGTTGTGGCCCGGAAGGCCGTTTCACCTGTAAGGTGGGTATTTCCTCCCTGTTTTGGTGGTTGGTGGTGTCTTTGTCGGGGTGCATTTTAACTAGGTTACTTGATTTAATGTTGGAAACCATGTTTGTGCAAAGTGAGTCCTCTATAGCTAGTCCTGAGCCAGTTAATACTGCACAAGTTGTTGCTGACCCTGAGCCTTTGGCATCGGAGATACCTGGCCCCAGTGCTTTTTCTGCTCATGATTCTAGTGACAAGGTACAACTTGAGTTAGCCAGAATTAAGCTGAGGGAATTAGAAGTGCAAGCCAAAATGAGAGAGCAAGAATGGAATGCTAAGTTGAAAGAATTAGAATTACAAGCTCAAATGAGACAAAAGGAAATGGATCACGAATTCAGACTGAAGCAATCTGATACTTTACTTGGAGCTAGTAGTTCATCTGGCAGTAGTTCATCTTTTGATGTTGCTAAGAGCATTACGCTGGTACCTCCCTTTAATGAGCAAGACGTCACTAAGTACTTTCATATGAATGAAAAGGTGGCAGGTCGTCTCTCATGGCCGAAAGACTTGGACAGTACTGTTGCAGTGTTTTGAAAGGAAAGGCTCAAGAGGTTTATATTTCTTTATCAGCTGATCAAAGTGCTAACTATGATTGTCTAAACGAGGTCATTCTAAAAGCATACGAACTCGTGCCAGAGGCATATAGGCTTAAGTTTAGATCCACCTTCGAACAGAAAGATCAGACTCATGTGGAGTATGCTAGACTACTCACAGATTTATATGATCAATGGTTACGGGCTAAGAATGTTGACACTTTCTCCAAATTGAGGGAGTTAGTGATCTTGGAGAATTTCACTGATAAAATAGACAGGGTATTGCAACAAACTTGGTGGAGAAGGAGGTAGAAACCCTAGCTGAGGCTGCTGTTGTAGCTGATAACTATAGTATAATTCATAAGTATGAACGTAAGCCTCATTCATTTCCTAAGGGTAGGAGAGTGAACCAACCAGTTTTTGTGAACCCTTCTTCTGGTAAAGGAAAGTTAATGTTGAGTGACACTAGTGGGAACCTTGCAACCCCAGAGCATGTTAGTTCCACGAAAGTAAGTGAGGACAGTGTTGCCAGAGGGTCAAGAAAAGGTGTCTGATTTTGCCAGTATTGCCAGAAAACGGGGCACTTGGAGGATTGGTGCTGGAAAAAACGAGGAAAAAGTTCCAATGTGAAACCTATTACTTTGATAAACTCTTGGGGAGCTTTTGACACCAACAGAGAGCAGCCACCCACAGATATTGTTAACGGTAGTCAGACACAACCCCAGCAGGTGCATATTGTTGATAAGGCCAGAGTGGAGCTGTCAGTGGTTGATAGACAGACTCCTGTAGAGCCATTGTTAGACACTAGTAAGACTGGAGCAGTGCAGCCGTCAGGTTCAAGTGAGAGTGGTAATAAGACTCCACCAGAGTGTCCTCCCTCAAGCAGTACACAAGGTGACTCCTCCTCAGATCATTTATTTGCTAACTTTATATCTAAAGGGTTAGTTTCACTTGATGGACAAGGTGGTAAGGAAGTCACTATACTTAAGAGACACAGGAGCTTCTCGGTCACTAATGTTGAAGGGTGTTGTTGTTGTAGCTGACCCTAATGAATGTGTCTTGTTGCAGGGTATAGTTGAGTTTGTATCTGTTCCCCTAGTTGAGGTGAAGCTCCAGTCAGAGTTCAGTGCATGTGGATGTTCTTGACCAGCTTCCTGTACAAGGGGTCACTTCCCTTTTGGGCAATGACTTCGCGGGAGGACAGGTGAGTGCTGTTACCTGCGTGTCAAAGACTCCCCTGAGTGAGGATAGGACTAAAGAGTTGGATTCGAAGGTATTTCCCACGTGTGCTGTAACTAGAGCTATGACGGCAAAGGCCAGCCGTGGTAATGTTGATAGTAATGGCACTGGCAATGCCGATGATGTTATTGGGCTTGGAGATACCTTTTTCGCCCAGTTAAATGATTCTGAAATTGATGATTCGCCTCACATTGATATAAATGCAAGATTAGCTGATGTGTAAAGATCTGATCCAGAGATTGCCACTTTATTTGACTCAGCAGTTATGGAAGAAGAATGAGTCTGAACTGACAGAATTTTATTATTTACGGCCAAACAACGTGTTAATGCGAAGGTGGAGATCTCCTAGTGTTGCTCATGATAACGAGTGGGAGACTGTACACCAGGTGGTAGTTCCAAGACCCTATAGGCAAAGAATTATGTCCACTGCTCATGACTCTTCATTAGCAGGTCACTTGGGGGTGAGGAAGACACTCTCCCACATCTGGCAGCATTGGAATCTGTCGAGATGTCTCCCGGTTCTGTAGGTCGTGTCACACCTGTCAGCTAGTCGGTAAGAGCAATAAGTCCATCACTGCAGCTTCTTTGATTCCTCTACCTGTGTTTGAGGCTCCGTTCACTAGAGTCCTTGTGGACATTGTTGGCCCTTTGCCTAAAACCTCCCCAGGCGCGGGATTCACTAATACTGATACTACGCCAAGCGACTACGCTCGCCACTAGTGTCTCCTTACACCCTCCAGCTCTGCCCACGCTAGATGATATTCACAAAGCAGAGTGTAAGCTCAGCTGATCAGCAGTAAGGGCAAAAGTTTGAATGCGCATGCGCCATAATCTGGCCAATCACGCGGTTTCTACTTGACGTAATGAGTTAGAACTGACCATTCACCGCGAATCCAGTGATGACGTCACGAGCGAAACGCGCTTTGAAAACATTGTACATACATCCACGATCTACCTACACAATCGCGCTACACCAACATGGAGAGGAAAGTTATTTATCACCGGAGGAAAGACAACTTCACCCCTGAAGAATGTGATATACTCGTTAGTGAGGTAGCTAGTAGAAAAAAAAAAATTATGGAGAAGTTATCTTCCAGGGTTATTTCACAGTGAAAGAGAGCCGCATGGGAAGCAATAACCACTGCGGTGAACAGCGTGGCTCCCTGTGTTAGAAATGTAGAAGAGATCAAAAAAAGATTAAGCGACTTGAAAATGCAGTTGAAGAGGAAGGAAGCAGAGAGAATGCGCTCAGCAGCTCAGACTGGTAAGTTAATACAGCAGACAAAACCGTCATTATCCCCGAGCATGCACATGACTATGTTACGTAATTTACAAGTACATCCACAGTGGCACCAAAAAATTAATAAATCTAGTCATTGTAGATCTTGCTGTGTTCATGTTTAACAGTGTTCATTATTTGAATGTAGGAAAAAATGGCATATTCTTCAGGCTAGGAAAAAATGGCACATTTTGAGAATTTATTCATACACTTTAACCTCAGAGTTTACATATTTCTTATTACCTTACCTAACATAACCCAACCCAACCTAACCTAACCTACTTATCCTAACAACCTAACTTAAACCTAACCTAACCCAACCCAATCTAAGTCAACCTGACCTAACTTAATGTAACCCAGCCCAGCCTAACCTAACCTAATCATTTTTATGTGCCATTTTTTTTCCCTACACAAGAACAAGTTAGGTTAAAGGCCCAGGGTGCTTTGTGGGTGTGCTTGTAAATATATACCATAAAACATGCATGGAGATTGTATTGTGCATTGCATTATAATTTTGAAAATTGATAAAGGGTTAAGTACATTAGATGCAGTGCACATATTTTTATATATACACTGTTGAATTATAGGAAAGTTAGGTTTAAGTAGGCAGCATCTTTAGTGCATAACTTTATTTTTTAAAAGAGACAATGAATGGAGGAAGGAAAAATAAAAGGTCCATTTTGAACTGTTGCAAATTGAATGTTTCTGGAAAGCAACTCCAAGGAAGTGAATTCCAGAGTGTAACTTAGTAGTTCTGGGGATAAAATAATTTTGATAATTTGAAGTTCTACATAGTGGTGGTGAGAGTTTAAAATTATGGGCATTCTCACTTCTCAGCAGCCCTAGTACTGCAGGGAAACATGCAAAAAGGTGGTACAATGAAGTAAGTTCCTCGGAACATTTGCCGTAATATTATCTGTAAAGTAAAGCAAGGGATGCAACATTTTTTCGCATGAACAGTGGAGGAAGGTCCTGCGTGACTGTAGAGTTGTTGATTAATCTAGTAGCTTTGTTTTGAATTTTTTCCAAATGCCTCAATGCCACCACTCCACAAGGGTGAGCAATATTCCATCTGAGAATGCACATGCCGTTTATATGCTATAGTGACCAACTGCTCATGTGTGAAGAATTCTCAAACTCGTTACAGTAGTCCCAGTTTTTTAGAAGCAGCCTTAGCAATGGATCTGACATGAGATGTCCAACTTAGGTTGGATGTAAGTGTTACTCCAAGGATATCAATACTAGAGGAGACAGGGATATTTACATTATTAAAAATTATAAGGGTGTCACTACAGGTGTAAAACATGCAGCATTGTTAGCAAAAACAGTTTTTTTCCCTTAAGTTTAGGGAAGGGACCGCAATTACAGTACCATACATTATACTTTAGTGTCAGTGTATCCTGCTTTTGGTTTTGAAATTTTATGGTGTCCTTTCAGTGATGAAAAAATGAAATAATTTCCTGTACATCTAATGCTGGTGCTTATTATTTTAAGTGGAGGGCCACCGGACTGTAAGGAGCACACACCACTGGAGGAGACCTTGCTCTCTCTCATTGACGACAAAGCTATTGAGGGCCAGCCGTTGCCAGAGACTGACCCATCTCATCCAGCTACCATGCCTGTTGCTGCAGCTACCTTTCCCTCCACTGCTCAGCCTGCTGCTTTCACCCCATTTAATCTGCCTCACACATCTGCCTCTCAGCCAGCACCAGTGACTCCAGCAGCCTTTCCTGTTCCTGGAACTCCACCCCGTCATGCCAAACGATGTCTCTTGGCTGAATATCCACCACATGCAGCTACAGCATCAAACAATTCAAGCCTGCCTGATGATATCCTTGTTGGAGGTAAGACTAGTTCAGTGTTGTGGTGATGATTACTGAGCAATCAATACATATAATTCCTTCTTCTTAATGCACTGCAGCATTTATAGCCGGTGAATCACATGCCTCGCTTTAAGGTTGATGTTCAGTACAGAGCCGTACTATTTATTACTTATTAGGTTTGAAATGTTGGAATGGCTCTAATGAATGAGGGTGGGATGTGGGAGCTTGTGGTGTCAGCTGATGATATTGTATTGCTGAGACTAATGGCATAATAGGCTTACTGCAAAACCTTTACTGGACTGGGAGAAGAAGAGGCAGGATGGTAAAAGGTATACTGTGTATGTATATATATATATATATACAGTAGGCGCGGAAAGTATTGACTTTTTTTGCCGATGTTATTCTCTTTCGCGTTAAGTGAAGTAGGGTCAATAGTACCTTCCCCTGTGATGCGAAATGAGCTGACGCTTTTTCAACGGGAGCTGGCAACCCTGCTTGATAGGTTCGGCACCACAGGAGCAGGCTCAGTAATGTTTGGGAAGCCACAGGAGGAGGATTGTCTTTGTGTGTGATGCACCACGAGGGCATTTTTTACTCGAATAACACAATTATTTGGTTACCTACCACATTCTCATCATGCCTAACGTAACCACAAGCAAGGACAAACATGTGGAAGTGATTACTTTATACAAAGCTGGCCACAAACTCCCATTTATTGCAAATCAGATGGTGTTAGACTGAGGACAGTGCAGAGACTGGTGAAGCAGTTCAAGGACAGTGGGGAGGCCATTCCTCCCACTCCACTTCCCAAGCCTGGGAGACCTCGTAAGACAACCTTCAGGACCCGTCAGCTGATCTCAAGGCAAGTTAGCAAGGATCCAAGGCTAACAGCATGGGATTTAAAAGAAAAGAACCCACAGTTGCTGGCAGATGTGTCTGTCAGAAGTGTGCAGCAGCTGTTGCATGACGATCTGGGCTACAGGAGTTTTTGTGCT
>JAGKTI010039832.1:0-10499 GCA_018397915.1 Birgus latro
CAAATGCACCTCACTGTAACACATCTTACATGTCAGCACTTCCATGAATCCTTTGCTTCCAGTGGGTTTTCAGTAATTCTCACAGAAATGATCTGGTGTTGATTAGAATATAATATATAAATCATGTGGCATTACTAGAAGATAATATGAAGTTGGTATTTTCTTGAAGTGTTAATAATAGTGCACTCCTTCCTTTCCTGCCCTCTTCTGACTCTAATGTTTACCACCAATCCTTTCACCTGGGCCATCTGAAAGGCCATTTAACCTGCCCGCTATCTAAATCGATTTTCCTTCTGAGGTCGCAGGGATAAATGATCACCATATATTATTTGCCACTACTCAAAGGGCTTGATATATCACGCCGATAGAGGGACACCCTGTAGGAAAGTGGTTGGAGCGGTGAGTGCTGGGACCATTTACTCGTATATTGACCTAAAGACAATAGTACTCATTCTTTCCACCTACGGCGACTGACCTCCTGTGAAGGGTGGCTGAAATGATGACAGCCGGATACATAAGAATGTATTGAAATTTCGTCAGTATTTTTACCTCAATTATAATGTCTTTTTCATTTACTTGTAGCAGTTTTCAAATGAAATTACTATTCTTAAGAGTGACATTTGGTAGTAAGGAGGTAAAATCAGAATGTCATTAACAACTACAGTATAAGCTAATGCACAAGTCTGGTAGAAATGAGTTGGTCTCTCACCAGCAGTACACAGATTTACTTAAATAAGAACGACTGGATATGCAAGAAGTAAAAGTGTATGGTCGTTGTGTTCAAAGGATCAAATAGAAAAAAAAAAGCAGTCACAAATGCAAGTTATTTATAAGCACATAATATTAAACATATTCATTGAGTAACCCTTTCACTACGATGGCGATTTATGCATTAATTATATTCTTGTTACGACCAGGGATTTCCACTAGTCTTAGGAGATTCATTGAGAAGAGACAGAAACATTCCCTAACAAATATTTCACTTCAATGATAACTGAATCATTTTCTTTCTACCATCAGATCATTTTTTTCAGGGTCATCACTCGTGCCCAAATTTGTAAATATTTAGGTAGCGGAGGAAACGTGCGTGGGATTTTTTTTTTTTTTTTAATAACAGAACAGAGGAAGGAAAAACAAATGAATAAAAAAAATCCATACACCAAAATACTTGTGTCCTCCATTCATTAAATATCTGTAACAGTTGGACTGGAACAGCTGTAGGTTGAAGTTTAGTGGGAAACAACTCAGAAGTAAGTTACAGAGAGATGCAGTTCGGGGAATAAAAGAATTCTGATAGGCGGAAGATCTGCAATATGGCTGTGTGACATTCCAGTCATGAGCGCTGCCAGATGCCCGTGTAGCACGAGGGAAGGCATGGATAGGTGGCACAGTGGATGCAACTTCGTCTGAGCATTTGCCATCAAAATATCTGTAAAATAATGCAAGGGAGGCAACATTCGTTTTACTTGTAGGGGAGGTAGTATATTTATAATAGCAGGGTTATTAATAATTCCAACAGCTTTGTTCTGAATTTTGTCTAGTTGTTTTAGTGCAACCTCTCCACATCCATTCCACAAGGGTGAGCAATATTCAAGCTGCGAGCGCACATGACTCTTGTAAATTATAGCTAACTGCTCGTCAGTGAAGAAGTAACGGACTCCGTATAATTATCCAAGTTTCTCTGAGGCGGTTTTAGCAAGTGATCTGACATGAGAGGTCCAACTGAGGGCATTGTTAAGTGAGACGCTGATAATTTCATTACTTTTGGAGATGGGAATATTAGTAGCATTGAAAGTAATATACGAATCTGGCAATTTATGTCTATTAGTAAATTGTATATATTTGGTTTTACTAGCATTAAGTGAGACGAGGTTGTTTTGTCCCCATTCACTGATCATAGATAAGTCTTGATTTATTGAGATGGCTGTGCTGAATTGAGAAATGGAGATATCAGACTTTGTAATTGGGTGTCTGAGTGTGAATGATCTATGAAGTGTTGAGTCATCTGCATATGAATGGATGGGACTGTGGGTGACAGATAAGAGATCATTAATATGAACGAGGAACATGGTTGGCGCCAGAACTGATCCCTGTAGCACGCCGGCGTTAACTGAGTGGAAATTGGAAAATGCATCATCTACTTTCACTCTTATTTTTCTGTCCCTGAGATATGAGGCAAGCAAAGAAACAAAAGACGTTAGTCCATAGCAAAGGAGTTTGGACAGTAAGGAACGATGCCACACTCTGTCGACAGCCTAAGAAATATCAAGGGCTACTGCGTGAGTTTCTCCATATAGGTCGATTGACTGATGGATGGTATGAGTCAGGAGACTGAGTATGTCAATGGTGGATCTTTCGAGGCGAAAACCATATTGTCTATCACTAATTAAGTTGTTGGGTTCAAGGTGTTTAGCTATGTGCTTATTGATTAAAATTTCAAATACTTTACAAGGGAAGATGTGACAGCTATTGGTCTGTAATCAGAGGGGTCAGAGGAACTTACTTTCTTTGGAACTGGGTGGATATTGGCTTCTTTCCATGAATTAGAGAATGCATATTCTGAATAATTTAGTAAGAACAGGGGCAAGTTCTGGGGAACACTTTTTCAAATTCCATCTGGGCCTGGAGATTTGTTGGTAGGTAAATTGTCTAGGATGGATTTTACGTATCTTGTCTGTATTTTAAGTAGAACAATTTCGGGAGAGTCAGGTTCTAGTACTGGGACGTTCTGGTTGATTTCTCTAAGGTAGAATTTCTGGCAAATGTACTGGCAAAGAAATCTGCTTTCCTGTGTGGGTCATTTGTAATGTAGCCATCTGAAGATTTTAGTGGGGGATTGGCAACTACGAAGAGAATAATGAAGTTTGTACAGAGGCTGTATATCTTCACCAAGTCATGGTAAGCCGGCATATGACGTCTTCCTTCAGGATGTCACTTCATTTAAGACTGGGGCGTTATACAGTACTGTAGTACAGTGTGGGATATTTTTGTGATGTTGTGATCCTTCCTATGTATGACGGAGGATGTATATTCATCCGTGTCTGTTTCTTTGCTTGTGTATAATATTTCTTAGAGAATTGATATGAAATGTGGTGAATACTTGGACAGTGGGACAAGGAAGAGCAGATTAAATTTTGAGGTGAATCCAATACAAGAGTAAATCGCAAATCTTATTTGTGCTGGTACTATTGGCGTTGGTGGAGGCATGCGCCCTCTTGAGTTTGTGTTACAAGTCAGACTGTGACAGTGGAATTAACTGAACATGTAAGACGGTAAAAGTATTCGTCTTGTGGGAAAGATGACATGCAGCAGCAAATCATAATAATTATTGGTGTTAGCGGAGATATGCATGCTCTGAATGTCTTCCAATTAATTAATGTCTGATAATTCTCAGGGTCTACTACCATAATCAAGTATGTTCACATGAATGACTTATTTGATCTTGTGGTCTGACTGAAAAAAATAATATATATATACAGTATATTGGTTGATATCTGAAGTTCGGCTTTTTAAAAAATAGACCTTCCAATGATCTGGTTCTGTCTGCACTACTACTTGTGTGCTTGCAAATGAATAGTGATCAATTTGTCTGACAAATCTCTCTCTCTCCCTGACAATCACCCTTGTGATCTCGCTGTTGTCTTCTTCCCCCCTCCTTGGCCTGACTCCCTCATTGTGGCTTTTATTGTCTGCCAGAAGTAACAAAGAACTGGGCCGGCCCTTTGATCCCACACGACACAAAGATGGCACAGGGAGCACTTCTGTAGCGGGAGGAGGACGAGGAGTGGCGAGGGTACATAATGAACAGGGGGAAAATGGGGAGACGAAAATGTTAGATCACAAATGATGAAGAGAGGGTAAAAGGGATATGCATGCTGACAATCCTTCATCAAAGACAATGGAAGAGAAGACGAGGCCGATTAGAGTGAAGTTGTGTGTGTGTGTGTGTGTGTGTGTGTGTGTGAATCTATTTTTAACAACCGACTCGTACACGTATGCACAGCTCGGTTATATTTGATTAACATAGTTTTGTAATCCTGAAGGGTAACCGATACAAAAGGACCAGAAAAAACACCTGTCATTCGAGAAGTGACCCTCCTCCACTCTGTCCGTTACGTACGGGAACAGATGTGGAGAGTTTTGAAGTGTGGGTTGTAAAGTGTAATGAAACATTTCTCTTGATCAGTGGCCGTGTTTATGAATGATTGATAAAGTCATAACGGAATGCGGCTTATTAAGTGTAGCTATTTTCTTCAAATGTTTTTAGTCTCACTTTCCCTCAACACGTTATTCCAACGTTGACAGAACCATGTCAGTCCGCTGAATGGTTCATTCTGTTCTTGCTGTCAACAAATGGTTAAAAATATCTCAGGAAAGGTCCATAGCAATGAAAAAAAAATGCTGAAAACCGTTTCCAGTTATTTCATTACAATGACCTCGTGACCTCTCCTAGAACGAATATAGTCGTCCGGCTGCGATAACTGATATGTACCATCCATCTATCTATCTGTCTATCTCTATATATATTTTTATGCAATTAAATAACTTCACAACACGTGACTCATAGATATGCTCTCCCTTGAAGATGTGAATACACGAGAGCGCTCGGGATATCTTGTGATTCCTTTTCCTTCTGGTGTGTGTGTGTGTGTGTGTGTGTGTGTGTGTGTGTGTTTGCAATTTTCTCCTCAATAAATGGCCACGCACATCAATGTAATATAGCACACCTGTCAACAGTAAAAAAAATCATCATGAAAGTTTTGCGGTGCTCTTGATACAGTTTTAGGTGCTGATTCCGAAAATCCCATCCAATTTTTTCCTATCACGTTTAGTTTTTATGATGAGTGATGAACCTTCATGTTGAAACAGTATTTAACAATATTAACTTATAATCCTGCTCTTAACACTGCGTATCCTTTTTTGCAGATGTAGTTGTTTATTGAATCAGTTGTAATGTCAAGGCAATGCAAAAATTGCCCCATTTGTTTCTGCTGTGTCAGTGGTTCGTTCACCCCAAGGGACAGCGATGCAACATCACGAATGATATCAAGAAGGCCTATCATCTGTACTTCAGCTGTGCTCTTGCAGATCAAGACAGAAAATGGGCACCGCATGTGATTTGTACAGTTTGTTCGAATGGACTAAGAGATTGGCTGAATAAGAGAGGAAAGGCAATGTCATTCGCCGTTCCCAGTGCCGCACAACGATGAAGATCTTCCCATTCCATTACCACCAGATGATGGTATCGCCAGTAGCGACGATGAAGACGAAGATGTAGAACAAATTGGGTCAGATGAAGCAGCTGAGGATGCAGAGTTTTTAGCCGACAGTGAAGACACACCTGAACAGTTCTCTCAAGGAGAGTTGAAAGACTTAGTTTGAGATCTGGGACTACCGAAGAACAAGGCTGAACTTTTGGCATCTAGTTTGAAAGAAAAATGTCTGCTCAAGAAAGAAGTTCGAGTTACATACTACAGAAAATAAAATGAAGTTCTTCATATTTTTCTGTTGATGGACCACTATGTCTCTGCAACGACACAGGTGGGTTGTTCCGCTGCCTTTCACAGGAGCATAATCCTTCTCAATGGATTTTACTCACTGATTCATCGAAGAAAAGCTTGAAGGCGGTAGTGCTGCACAATGGGAATATGAAACCTTCTGTGGAGCATATCTGTCAAGGCTTCTGAAATGGAAGTATGCTCGCGGATTACTGCTGGAAGCTGTACAGGGACGAGCCTGGAACCAGCATCGAAGGAAGTCTAAAGCTCGATGATTTTGAGTAGTGTGACATTTGCAAAAGTGCACTGAAACTCACTCTCCGTTATAAGACTTGCAGGAGAGTTTGCTGTTTTGTCATTTCAGTTTGGATGAAAGTACATTGTATATATGGGCTATTTGGAGACACTGAATTTATACAAGGAATCGACATACTTCAAAAAACCTCAAAACTTCAAATCTACCAAGAAAAACTTCGTTATGGTAAGTAAGCATACGCGTCCAGCGGAAATATTCAACCAAAATGATAAAAGGTAGTTTCCATAAAAGTGTGACGTGCTACGCTAAAATGGACTGCATACTCGTGATCGTCGTCAAAAATAGGTCTAGAAATATTATATACCTGATGAGAGAAAAAAGTTTGATTATGTAGACCTGTGTAGTTGATGTGTTTATTGTAGTACTATCATGACATACCCAAACATTAAATGACAACAGTATACGAATAGGAAATAAATCTTTCCTCTGTAATATACTATCTTGGCATTTACATAATTTAAAACACTATCACCAGAAAAGCACCCTTAATCATTTTGGTCATCCTCACTCCTACCCATAATAAGGAACTGGAGATATTTTTCAAAGAGGCAAAATACATAAAAAGGATATAGCAGGGAAGAAAGGCTGGTAGTCCACTGAAAGCAGTGTTAAGGAATCAGGAAGTCAGTATGTGAGTGTAGAAGACGCCGCATGATATTCTGTTTCTAACGTATGGAAGTGATGATTGGACCATGATGGATGAACACAAAACTGAAAAAAAAAAAGTAGGAACTAACTATCTGAAAGGTGCAAGTTACGTGGAGAGACAGACAGACCAATGAGAAAATGAAGGAGCATGGTGGTGGTGATGAGGATGTGACTGAAAGTGGAAGGAGACATTCTCTGATAGGGTTTGACCATATGGAATGGATGGAGAATGAAAGGCTGACTGCGAGTGCATGTATATGTGAATGAGGGAGAGAAGAGAAGAAGGAAGGGGAGACCGAGGGTGAGATGAAGGATTATGATTTAAAAATATATGGCAAATGGGGCGTGAGCTGAAGGAGAGGGAGACATGGAAATGGTTTCTTTTTGGCCAACCCTTGCCGGATAAAAGTGTTTGGCTGTCGATAGAAAGATAGAATTTACTCTCCACAATTACCATCTAAAAAATATTCACCCAATAGCAAACAGTACATACAATTCCAATAAATAATAAATTCTTGCTGAGTGAGCCATGTGACTTAATCTGTAATTGTGCGAAAAAAATTTCCTGTAGGACTTGTCCATATTTAGTCTCCACTATTTCCGGCACTCATATTCATCACCTGCATATGTTAGCATCATTACTGTTATTTAAATGGCTTGCACAGTGATTCATATTTGTCAGTTTACCAATCTTGTTATAGTCAAGAATGTCCTGTCATTTATCTGATCTTGGTTGATTCTTGCGGGGCACTGATGCTCTGCGCTCTGCTAGTGAACCAGGTGCAGGAGAATTCCACAGCGTTGTAGTTCTCGTGATGGCCAGATAATCGCTTATTTGCTTGGTGGGTGTGGTGTGTTAATACAGACAAATGAGGCACCGTGAATATGCGGTTTTGCGGCAAAATTAGATTACGGTACTAAGTCTAGGTATTCACCCAACAAGAAGCTGAATCATCTGGAACTAGTTAAAATTGAACAGTACAGCACATAACAAAACTAATAGATGTTAATGGCAGCAAACAATGTACCGACGATGTTGGCTTTAATGAGGACAGCGAGACTATGTTAATAAAGTTGACTGTTAACACTGTGGTGTGGGTAGAGCCTCCTGTTTGAGCCATATAACTGTCAACACTGGGGTGGCATTAGTGAAAACAGTCACGTGATGCTTCAGCAAATTAGGTTCATTAATGTTTTACTGAGCCATACGTCAAAACCTCCACAGTAATTCATGGCGTCATTACACTCAGCATCACTGATCAAAACGTCAAGCTCCCATCAACATTTAATGGGCAGGTGATCCAGATTTATTTACATTAGCGTCAAGATGTCTTTGGCCGAAAATATTGTGTAGTCATTGTTGTTACTGATAATCATAATGAAGTTCATACATAAAAAAAAAGTAAAAATAAAACGTGACGATTTCAGTAATAAAGCTGATGTGCAGTTTCTTCTGTGCATTCACAGACAACATGGAAACTGCATCCCCAGTCCTGAGGTATGCATGCCGGTTTGAAAGAATTATAACATAAAATAACTGCATCATAAAAGAAGCTAATATCCCGATGTATAAGCCACATGGTAGCAACGGCGGCATACTGGCAAGTAAAGGGGTGATATCCCAGGACACATTCAGTTAGTAATAGTAGTAGTAATAGTACTAGTAGCAACAGTTGTAGACGTTTTTGCTGTTGTTGTTGTTGGTGGTGGTGGTGGTATTGTTGCTGTTTTTGTAGTTAGCTGATGAGGGCCCACTCTACATCATGTACTGATATATCAAAGCTATATCTGACCTACTTGCTCTATCTTGAATCCTTTATAAATATTTGAAGGGACCTAACTCCCCTAGGAATAAAGACAGAAAATTCTATAGTGGAAGACGTTATCAAGGAACCAGACGAATGTGCCTGAGAAGTATCGTTGAAATCCATGTTCTCACTTTTCCCTATTCCGATCTACTACTACTGTATAGTCAAACTGTGTAGTATGTATGTCATTGTCTGTCTGTGTGTTTGTTCGTTTCTTTCACGGGAAAGGAAATAAATATCGACCAAATTCTTTTTGCTTTAGGTCGAGGTAGGTCGAGGGAGTGACAGAAAAATATCAAACAAATAAATTTGCTATCGTCCGCGACACAACTGCGCGAAATTGTCGGAAATCGGGACACGCTAAAGAATGTGAAAATTATTTTTTCGACTGCTTAGTTAAAATTGGACAGTGTGGGCTCAATAACGGTGTGGAAACAAAGATAATGGTGTTTTCAATCATTCTGGGTTTGAAATGCGATTAGGCAGTCCCAGGTTCAAATCCCCGCTGGGGCAGGGAACAGTTTAAGGATTTGAATTTCATTAAACCAGACTTTACTGATCTACCAGAAGACGCGCCGACATGTCGTAAAAATACCCCCCCCCCCCCCCTAATACCAATACACCAGTCCAGTATGAGACAGTCCTAGCATGTATTCAATATGGACGGTGGGTGTTAGCGCCGAAGTGGTGACATGTAGAGGTGTATGGTATGTAGGAGGACTGCTGGGCCTTGATAGCAGGCTGTGAAGCCTATGCCCAGAGGATAAGTAAAGCCTGATTTAATGAAATTCAAATCCTTAAACTGCTCCCTGCCCCAGAGGGGATTTGAATCTGGGTCCGTCGGGACTGCAGGCCACCTCTCTACCGATTGAGCCACCGCTACCCTTCTTTCGTTATTTCTGA
Source organism: Birgus latro (assembly GCA_018397915.1). Taxonomy (NCBI): domain Eukaryota; kingdom Metazoa; phylum Arthropoda; class Malacostraca; order Decapoda; family Coenobitidae; genus Birgus; species Birgus latro. Next base: position 9,174 of record JAGKTI010039832.1, read on the forward strand.
GAAATCAAAGGGTCGGATCCAATAGGAAAGTGTACGTACATACAATGAAGAAAAATCAGTAGAACGCCATATGACACTAGCATTATCATTCACGTCTACTCCTATGGTTGGGTATCGATGTGAATATTCATGTGTCCATCATCCAATCCTTTTTGGACCCATCTGGAGCTTATGTGCCCAGGGCTAGACTACTCACTCCCAACATTTAAGAGGAAGAGGAGCAGTTTCACAAGGCTTGAATGGCAATGCTTGAGTCGTAAACTCCAACCACTCCTCGTTTAAAAATCATTATAGGTTCTGTCCAATCAGAACCTTTAACCTAACTTCCAGGTGTCATTGGCTCTTGGTTGCCACCCAACGTAGTAAATGGTTTCCTGGTTTACAGGTAACCATTTGGCTTGTCAATCACTGTCACCCGAAGGCAGCATTACATACAGTGAGCGGATGGAAGCGCCTCCACCAACCGAAGAAACGATAGCAATCAAGCAAAAACCATATAAGCACAGGTTCTCTGACCTTGTTAAAACTGTACGCCTACACGATCTCGCTGGTTAAGAGGCGTCTAGCCATTTAATGTGCATAAAACACCATTATATTCTTTATTCATTACTGACGTAAATTGTCTATATTAAAATCGTATACTTCCCACTTATTTAATTTTACTGAGATTACAAGATACTGTTCGAACTGAAAGGGCCTTGATTACTTCCTCGATAATAAGTGGTCTCTCCTGTGAAAAATAAAATCCTCTTAAGAGAGACAGACTTCCATGCCAACGAGAAAACACTGGGATCGGCTTACAGCCTCTTCGTAAGTGACCAAACCACACCGATCTCCAGCACTGTCAGCACTTATGCAGGTTGTTATGATCGTGTTCACTTCCGCCATTTTATTGGTTTACTGGCTGTCTTTGGTGGTAGGTGGTGGCAACCATCATCCACTCACTTGATATATTGCTGCCTACTTCTTTCTTCGCCATTATCATTTTTTTCTGTGTGTCCTCCTCTCTTCTTGTTTATCCTACCTTACCAGCCACTTGTTATAACTCATCTCTCCTCATCACAGGGCTCTACACTTACTGACATTGCTAAGAATTTCCAGTAACCCATGAATCTATTTACAATGCTGGGCGGTACCCATAAAACAAAGCATGGGTATGACGTGGAGGCTACTGTGGTACCACTGCTAACAACGTGGAGAAAGGCATATGTGGCGTCCATCCGGGATCCAAACTTCCACACTCTTCCCCATGCCTCCGTCTACCGAGGCGAGGTCTGTGGCAAAGGAACATCGGTTCTCAGCACGGGACAGCATTGCAGGGGCAGT
>JAGKTI010039833.1:0-10499 GCA_018397915.1 Birgus latro
GCATGCATGTATGTGCCATTCCAGTTCTGATTTCATATGAAGCCTCAGACTGGGTATATAAAGTCACAGTAAATTAATGTACTGTAGATTGTTTGTATCATAGTTACATGTTTGCTAATCTTGTAAGTTATATTGTACAGTGTTTCAGAAATGTTTGGTAGTTGAGATATAAAGAATAGATTTATTTATTTTATTTCGTTTATTTGATTATTTTTTACAAACATATAGTCAGTGTTCTAGCTCTTCGAATAAGGTTTTCCTTGGATACTGTATATTAGTACAGTAATTGCATACAGTGTGAAAATTTCAGTCAATATTCTTTTAATTTTTCTCCCCTTCCCCCTCCATTTATTATAATCCTTGCCCATTCTGTCCCCATAGACTTGTGATTGGAGAAGGTTTCAAGCGGGTGTCTGGCTTCCCTGGAGTGATGGGTGCCCTTGATGCTGTGACCATACCCCTTACTCCTAAGCAAGTAACACCCACAGTCAAAAGTTCTCCTGTGGCCACTTCAGTCCACTGCCATCAGTCAGACCTCTATCCTGCCTCAAGTCCACCTCCATCTAACTCTAAGCACCACCATCTTTCAGATGCCCACTCTCTTGCTTCCCCACCCAGCGCCCTTGTGCTTCAGTATATATCCGACCATACCTTAGTCTTCCGGGACATTCATCTTGCCCTCCTGTCCACACCAGGTCATACATGCTTACAGATCTTTCAGGTTAGTACTGAACCAGGATTCTGCAATTAACTACTTCAATACTTTATTGCCTTTGTTAATATGTTTTTTATACCGCCTGACAGTTTTATTCAGCTTAGAGGAGACCCCTCATAATGAAAGGATTAAAGACAGTCTCCATCATGTCATGTTGATACTTTACTTACATTCTTGTTACTGTTAGGTAATTTCATTCAGCTAAGGGGTGACCTTTTGTAGTGAGAGAGTTAAGTGCTTTTGTAGAGACTATAACATGATAACATGGTCAGTGGTCTCTAAAGGGAAACCTCTGACACCAGTAATAATGTTAATATGTTAATTGAGTTGAAAATATTTAGATTCACTCTTTTAGTTCATCTTTAGTCTTTTCATTCTTTTTGCCATTTCTTACGACTCAGATGTGGAAATCCTGAGTGTGCCTGACCCCCCTTATTGTTACTTTGTTCAGTACCTGTTGTGCATTATCTAGTCCTTTCTGCATGTCTGAAGGTACTGATATATCAGCCTCTGCAACTGTTCCAGACAGGCAGAAAGGTCTTGATGACTCACAACAGATGCTTAGTAAGTAATACTGTAGCATTGAAGGTAGTCAGGCTTACTCAGGATGAAATAGCTAATTTATGGGTACCTTTACTGTACAGGAGTCGAGAGGCTGGGAGTGGCTTGCATGCCTGACCAGCTGTGAGACTCATGTGGTGGCCTCCTCAGCCTACCCTCTTGCTCCTGCCATAATGACCCCACACTTGAAGGATATCTTGCTTTATCAGGTATTGAATTTGATTTTGCTTATTGTGTATACAATAGTTTCTATTATTTTTTCACTTTAATTTGGCCTAAAATTGATTTCACTTCATTTTAAATGCTGAGTTGTAACAAGAGATTAACAATACAATGTGTCTTGAAGAAGTATCATGGAAAAGATGTAGAACTGTAGCATTGTCTTTTTTGCAACTGAGCTATGTGAAATAAGTTGCATCATCATTATCATCATCATCTGGACCTCCTTTCCCACCCTAGGCAAGGTGAGGAGTAGCTAGGTCCAGACATCCAAAGTTTACCCAGTTCAGTGGGCCTTGCTTCCATTCACTTATCATTCAAACTCTCAAAATCCTGGCTCCATCTGATAGGCCAAAAAATTTCACCACGTTCTGTAGCTTCACATATACGTATCTGATAGAGCCAGTCCAAACGCTGTCACATTAAAAGGGGTGCCAAGTCCCCGATCATGCACTTTGCACAGAACTCATCCAGCCAGCTCAATCCCTTGTCAGTCCCTTAGCCTCACCAATTTCCATAACTCTCTACCTCACACAGTCATCCACCATATCCCTCCACTGTCTTTGTGGCCTACCTCACCTCCTCCCTCCTTCAAATTTGCTCAGGTATTCCCTTTTCACCACTCTGTTTTCATCCATTCCCTCCACATGACCATTCCATCTCAGTACACTCTCTTTGATTTTGGTTTCCACAGACTTCCTCATTCTGCATCTTTCACAAATCACATTATTCCATATCCTATCTACTCTCTGTTCTCCACATACATTCCTCAGCAGTCCCATCTCCACTGCTCTTACTCTTGACTTTTCATTTTCATGCCACACCATAGTCTCACATCCATATGTTAAAGTTGTCACTAACACTCCTTCATGTAAGCCTTACACTGCTGCAAAACTCAAGCCTCTGTTTCTTTATCAAGGTCTTCATAGCATCAGCTGCTTTCCTTCCTTGTGTCACTCTACTTTCTACTTCTTTTTTTATATTTTCCTCTCATTTCTATTACTGTGCCCAGGTATTTGAACTCTCACCAGTTCCAGTCTCTTTCCATTCACTGTAACATCACACTGGGAATCACCTTCTCTCTCAGTAACCATCACTTTATTCTTTTCTACATTTACTCTCATGGCACGATGCTCACAGACATCTACAAATCTCTGCACTAGTTTACCAAGCTCTTGCCCATTATTTGCAGGTAGCACTGCATCATCAGCATACAGTACAATAAATCTGAGATCTTCCATCCATCACCATTCATTACCAATGCCGTCCCTCTCTCCATTACTCATGTTTTTACTTCTCTCATCACCCCATCGATATATATATATTGAACAACCATGGGGACATCACACAACCTTGTCGCACACCCACATTGATCGTGAACCATTCACTTAAATGCTCATTTACCCATGCACATGCCTCACTACAGTACTATCATAAAAACTCATGACTGCACCTAGCAGGTTACCATTTATGCCGTACACGCACAAAACCTTCCACAATCCTTCTCCGTCTACTTTGTTGTATTCTTTTTCCAGATATATAAATGCCATAAACACCCTTTAGTCCTTCCCACAAGCCTTCTCCACTATCTGTTTCATTGCAAATATTTGATCCACACATCTGGTGTATGGTGTAGGTAGGTGGGTGAGGGTGCCCATCATCCACCCACCTAGTGTAGCAGTACTCTGGTTTTAGGGTAGCTCTGCACTGAGTGGCAAGCCAAATGATTTCCTGTAAACCAAGAAATCACTTACAGCGCTGGGTTGTAACCTTATAACTAACCAACACGTGTTCCCTACGTGACAGTAAGTGGGTTGGCGGAAGGTTTGTGACCCTCCCTGGAAAACAACTAACTAAAAATAGGAAAAAGAAGCCCTGGACTAGGACTGACCAACAGGTGATGATTAAGGACTGAACAAAGGACATTGTATGGATTGCGACATGGAATGTAGGGGTGCAAATGATGAAGTGAAAGATAGAGAGATTGTCCAGGTGCATGAGGGTTCAAAAGTGGATGTATGCAGATTAACTTAAACAAATTGGAGAGGTGAGAATGTGAGAGAATGGGAGTATGGATGCGGTAGATGCATGGGAGTGGATGAGAATGAGAGGGCAAAAGAAAGAGCGTGTATTGTTGTGTGCAAGAGATGGAAGGAGGATATAAGAGAGTATGGATCAGTTGGCTCAAGAATTGTGTGGGAATGATTGAAAGTTGGACTACAGATGTGGGCAATTGTGTGTGTGTGGGGGGGGGGGGCCAACGCAAGCTCATGCAAGCATAGTGAAAGACGAGTTCTGAACAAGTGTGGAAGCATGCATGGAAAAGTTTGAAAGGAGTGGAAGAGTGTTTTTGATTGGAGATATGAATGGAAAAGTAGGGAATGTGAAGGTGGATGGAGTAGTTGGTGAGTGGGGTGTGCCTGCAGAAGTGGATGAGAATGGCAGTGCTCTAGTTGGCATTTGTGCCGGGAGGGGGTTGGTGATAACCAATACCCTCTTAAGGCACAAAATGATCCACAGGTATATGTGGCGAGTGATGAGAAAGGTGGGTGGTGAACTGAAGGCAATGACTGATTATATGTGTGTGGATGATAGGATGAGAAGGTGTGTAATGGATGCAAGAGCATATAGAGGTTGGGGGAGTGTACTCTCTGACCACCACAAAGTTGGAATGAAGTGAAGGAATAGAAGAAGGGAAGGGCAGGAGGAAGTAGTTCTTACAAGGAGGATGGAAAGGCTACAAGAAGATGGAAAAAAGGCAGAATATAAGAGAGAAGTGGAGGAGCAATTAGATAAATACAGGATGATTTGGAGCAGATGGGGGACGTTGAAGGTGTGTGCAAGATATGCACAGAAGAAATCTGTGCAGCATGTGGGGTGGTGTGTGGGGTGAAGACAAAAGGGGGTGCAAGGAACAGCATGGTGGAATGAAGAGATGAGACAGGTTGTGGCACAAAAGATGTTGCATATGAGATGGAGCCAAAACAGGATCCCCAAGGCTTGAATGTTGTGTGAATGTTTGTATGGTCTATTTTTTCAGGGCATGCTGATAAATCTCTCACTTTTATGCTTCTGCTTTCCATGTGTCTGAATCCTACTCCACCCCATCTGTAGATCCAGCAGGGGTGGGAGTGATGATGATAATATATATAGCTTTATCATGGAATAATAGGCCACAAGGTTTTACTGTAATTTATTGCTGTCATTCTGTCAGCACTTTCTTTTGTTTAAAAAAGCAGTTATGTGGTACCAGTCTGTTAAATATCATCAGGACAGCCTCTGTGAATATATCAGCACGTCACTGGTAATATATAAATGGTTTTCTTGGTTTTAGCTAGTCCTGTAATACCTTGTAAATTAATGGGCCTGAGGTTAAGCAACAGTACCATTGTCCATAACATTAAATAGTAGGTGGCTAGCCTATACCCCACATAGCATTTACATTTTTTAAAAATCTCATGCTGCCCCAGGGGTTGGACTTGCTATGTCAACAGCATATGGTTAATTATGACTGATATTGGAGACTGTTAGACCATCAGTCATCATTAACTTAGGAGTATTTATTTATTTGTTTCCCTCATAGTGGGTAGTGTGGGACTGTTTGTGTTTTATGCAAACATAATGAATCTGTGATTCATTGTTTTTAGTACTGTATACTACATTACAATGCTTGCGATTTGTGAACTGACCCAAGACCATGGGAACCCTGGAACTGTCACACTCCCAAGCCTCTTTCTCTTTCAGAACACATTATTAGTTTTGCTTCTTTTAGCTTTCTCTTCACTAACTATACATATCATGTATATTTAGGTACATCTTTGTGTTTTTGAACTGTGAATTTTTTATGCATAATTTTTTTCCATGATGCTCTTCAGTTGCCATCCATTATTGGTTCTCCCCTGACACCCCAAAATGACCCATGACATAATTCACAGAATCCTTACCAACTATGCCACATAGATTTAACACTCCATAACCCGCTGGCATATGATGTATTACTGTTTAGTACACTCCAATATCCATCATTCTTTTTCATGCCTCTTATCATCAGTAGTTGCAAATGGAACAGAGCCACTTTCTTCATCTCAGACTTTAACTTGAAATACATGCACCTTGAGTTGATACACTCACTATCATTCATTCCTTTTTGTCATTTCTTTATCTATCAGCAGACCAACTCCCTTTCTGCTCCATCCACAAGTTCTCATACCTGACCTTATATTGTATGTGTCACATCTTCACATTCACCCTCTCAACTCTTTCTCTTCTTTGTCTCTAACAATGGCTTCGCATCGTAATCTTTCCTGAAGTATATGCACTAGCTCCACTGTTTTACATTCTCATCCACACCTCTAACAGTCCACACAGCCACTTGAACCTGCCTAATTCTACAGGGCTGTGTCAGTCACAGGAGCCTGATCTGAGGCATGTGGAAAAATTTGGATGTTATTATTTTTAGGTAAGGGAATTCCTGCTTGATGCCACTCCATCTGTCCTAATTGCCTTGACAGGCAGAGACTATTAAGGTTGTGTTTTTTCTCCTGTCAGTCCCAGGAATATCAGAATAGTAAGAGATCAGAAATCTGCATGAACACTTGTAAGTGTGAGAAAATCGTATTGGACTTGGATTCTGTCTTTGTGCCTGAAATCTCTGATTATTTTTGAATGGCTTTGTGGCTGGTTCTCAACTCTGTAGCCACTCTTCACTCTCACTCCTATTGTACTGCCTCCCACACCAGTGATAGTAGATCCTTATTACAGTATATGATGAATTGGTATGTGGTGAATCGCTTATATGATGACGGAAAAGAATCTTTTTTCAGTATAAGATAGAATTTTTATGTATACGGTGGCCACTCGTCTAGTACTGCAATTAGATCAGACAACATTTCTGTACTGGACAGATTTTCCATACTAGACAAATAATAAACCTTTTGGGGAAAATTATTTAGATTAGACAAGACTAATTTAAGACACAAAAATCACTAGAATGTTGTAAACAGTGAGAGACTAACACACAGATTTGCAATTTGGTTTGATGAATAAGGGCAGGTAGTGAAAAAAAGAAAATGCTACTGTCCAGCGTGCTATTATGGTTTTAGCATGCCACTGAGCACAGAGACAATTGCCAGTGACAACACTTTACCCAGCCAGTGCATGTTCTTACAGGCTGTGGCACCTCTCAGCTTCCCAGAATAACAGACTGCCCCCCACCCACCTCCCAAAATGTCCAGTTTCAAGCACATCTGTGGAAGCAAATTGTACTAGCAGAAATTTTCCATACCAAACTAATTTCTCTTTTTACTGAATATTTTGAGTGTCAACCACACTGAAGACAATTAGTATCAAAGAAATGCATGTTGGATGCGAGGCCACTGTACAGTACACTGATTGTGATCCTGTACGAAGCCTCACTGGTCAATATATGGTCGCCATATTTGCTTATATGATCACCCCCACACAAGTCTACAGTCATTAGTTTGTCCAGAGATGGCCTTTGCACTCGTTACTAGGAGGTGTTAATGTAAGTGATGAAACAGTAATGTGGTGTTGGAGTTTATACAGCAAATGAAGTGCAGTGAAGTTAAATATGTGCCAGTTTAGTTGAGTTTGAAACTTGTCTTTAGGCTTATTTTTGCTGGTAGGCAGCAAGTGAAGTGCAGTGAAATGAAATAACAACCAATTTAGATGAGCAGGAACCTTGCATTTAGACTTTGTTGGATGGATGATGGTTGGCCAAAAATGTACCTCCACTGGAGTGAATCGATATACGATAAGTTATGTGATGGATTTATTTTCAAACACATCCTTATTGTAAAACAAGGGTATGCTGTACTGTTATAGTTCACAAAATAAGTTTGCTGTCTTGTACTTGCTCTTTCTTCTCATTTTCTTATGCTGGTATTGTACAGCCTTCCAGTTTTACCTTTGCTTAATTTAAATTTGATTTTTGATAATCTAATTTTGTTGTTCCCATAGGAGGCACTGTACAATGAGAACCACATGGAGGCACGGCGTGTGGGATGGCGTGCCATTTCCCTCTTTCGGTCCCGTTTTAGGCGCATATGGCATTCATGGAAAGATGATCAAGCATGGGAAATTAAGGAGAGCACTGTAAAAGGTGGGAGAGAAGTAAAAAGGGAAAGCAGAGGAAGAGGAGCAGGAGGAAAAGAACCAGAGAGTGGTGTAGGTGAAGTGGTTGTAAATATCAGATGTGGCAGAAGAAGAGAGAACAGAGGTATAAAATTAGAAGAAAAAGGAGAGAAATCAAGGGGTAGAGTTAGCAGAAATGAAGAGGGGGAAATGCAACAAGAAGCCTCTGCTGCATTACTGCTAGTGCAAGCTGCTTGTGTCCTTTACAACATGGCTCTCATGAATGAACCACAGAGTGTAAGTAACTTTCATCAGATTCATATAATAGTATTGACTTTAACATTTCATATAAAAACTCATAATTTAGTATTTGTTACCTCAGAGGGGCCATCAGACAACATTGTTGTACATTTTAAACAATTTTGTGGTTGTTTTTGCACAGTTTTAAGATTGTTTTCTGAAGTTTTAGATGAATGCTAATGTAATACATTGTGACAGTATAAAGTAGGTGTTGGCCCCCTAGCCAAGTCACAAGTCTAATCACATGAACTTTGTTGTTTAATATCTGTATTAATTTGGTGCTACAAAAGAGAAGGGAGGTGTGTCCGCTTTGAGACTACCTTATATTCTTTACAGTCTCCCAGGTTATGATTTGACTGCAAGTGATGTAATTTCTTTCCTGTGGTGTGTAATGTAGCTACAGTCTTATTAGTATAGACAGTCCTTTTTCAGATGCAGTGTCTTAAATTTTTTGCCTTACTGACAGACTTATATGTTTAACTGGCTTATATGTTGCATAGTTTTATGATAGAAGGTCTGAAACTCTACTTTAATTCAGAAGAATTTCCCATTTATTTGTCCTAGCATATCTATGGGCTGAGAGTCCAAATAAGTCTTGCATATACTGCTTCAAAGTTTTCAGTTAATGACTGGAAGTCATTAATTGAGAATCAGTTATTTATTATTCTTCCATTTACTTATGGATGTCCTTCCAAGTGCAGACACAAAGTTAGCCTCCTAGAGTAACCTGTATACTGTGGCAAATAATCATGCATCATCTTTTTGTGGGAGTACTCATGTGCAAATACAGTACTCACATTTTACCTCCTCCTTCTCTTCCTCCTCCACCTTCTCCTCCTCTATTATCACTGTTATGTGGGAATACTTTACTAATATATAAATGCCTATAATTATCTTCTCGTTCTGCTCTATTGCCATCATTGAGCAGGAGTACTTGTATGTAAATGTTTATGCAGTAATTATATCCACATTCTTCTCCTGCTTCCCCCTCCCCCCCACTCATCATCATCATCATACTGTGGCAGTACTGTACTTGGATGTAAATAACCATCATTATCTCCTCCTCCTCCCCGAGGCCAATTTTGTTTGCACATTTTTTCACTCTTTCATTCACAACCTTCTCTTCTTTGTCTCTCACCAGTGTAGTGTTTTGTGTTTTTGCTACATGTAGCATACTGTAACATCTTCCTTTACCAACAGTATTCTCATCTGGTTCTTGTAGATATTCTTTGGTAGTCAGTCTTTGTGCGTCATTTGAACAATCTATACTTCATTATCCATTGAATGATACTGCATCCCACTCCTTTAGCCCTGTCTTCCATTTCAAAGTTCTGATGGATATGATACTTACAGCCAAATGAGCCACTCACCACTTTCCCAAAGAAGAGTTGTTTCTGAACTGCAGCAAAGCAGGGTAAATGCTTGAAACTCCACGAAAGTGCCCCGCCAGTTTTCCAGGATGTAGCACCAGTGATTATTATTAATAGGGGCCAATACACCCGTTTAGTAAATGTCAGCCTAGATCAAACTTGGCATAGTGCCAGCAAGCCGGAAATGGGGAAGATTTGCAAAATTAACTTAAATTCGAACTTGTTTCTGAGCTCCTAGACAGACAGAGAGCCTCTTCCCCAGTGGTATAATTGATTTATGCCATCCATTGTGCTTCATGAGTACTGTATTGTGTGTTTTTTTTCAAGCCATCAGTGGCAGTGACTGTACCCCTGGGTACAAAAATAAAGGTGAGAGAAGTGAGTGAATTATTGTGGCATAGTCTACTGAGCATTGTAGGGAAGGTATATGGAAGAATCATTGTAGAGAAAGTAAGAGAGATATCAGAAGTCCTAGTGAGTAACGAACAGGGTGGCTTTAGGAGTGGCGGAGGATGTGTGGATCAAATATTTGCAGTGAGACAGATAGTGGAGAGAGATTGTGAGAAGGTGTACATAGGAGTACATGGGAAAGCAAACAGCAACAGACCTTATGGTCCTTTCGAGGCTGTTTGTTACAGAGTAGACTATGACTACAAGATCTAACTCTACATGCTGAAGGATAAGGATAGTAAAGCAAGAAGGCAGGTGTTGATGGCATTTATGGATCTGGAAAAAGCATACAACAAAGTGGATAGAGAAGGATTGTGGAAGGTTTTGTGCATGTACAGTGTAGATGGTAAGCTGCTAGGTGCTGGCAAGAGTTTTTATGATGGTAATGAGGTATGTGTAAGGGTAAATGGGCATTAAGTGAATGGTTCACGATCAGTGTGGGCATGCAACAAGGTTGGGTAATGTCCCCATGGTTGTTCAATATATATATCGATGGGGGTAGGGGGTTTTTCAAGAATTCTCCCCCAGTATCCCTGCTTGTCGTAAGAGGCGACTAAAAGGGTTGGTGGTGGGTTAGTGCCCCACCCCATAAAAACAACTAACTTGTAGGAGGAGGCTGTAGCACGGGCCGAACAGGGTAGTACTCCCGAGGGGAATGGAATGCTGGTGATAGGGAGAGCTGGAGCTCCTTTCACTAGCTACCTAATCATCCTCCTTTGCTGACCTTTTCAGTGTGACAGTAACATGGAGAGTAGACCAGCATACTCTCCCAAACATTTCCTCTAACTATC
>JAGKTI010039836.1:0-10499 GCA_018397915.1 Birgus latro
TGTGTGTGTGTGTGTGTGTGTGTGTGTGTGTGTGTGTGTGTGTGTACCGTATGTCTGTGTCTGTGTGCTTAACCTTTTACATTTTTGTGGGTAAAGTATATAAAGACTCTGAAGAAGAAAGTTGCTAAGGTTAAGATTAAGTTCTCTCCCTCAGCTCACCCAAGTTTCCCCTCTAAGATGCCATCAGATTCACCAAAGATTGAGCCTTGTATTTTCCTCAAGTTAGGGAGCTCTCTCGTCACCTTCCCTAACTATTTATTTTCTCCTCCTACGTCATATTACTCCCTTGTGTTCTGTTTTCTATTTTTTTCGACATAGATTGCATAACGTGCCAGATGAAGGAATTATATATACCCTTTCTACTCAAACTTGGCCCAAAATTGCCATCCCTCTACCTTGAATGCTGAGTCGTAACAGTAGATTAACACTAGATGGTAGTCACGAAGCAGTGCTGTAGAAAGGAAATAGATTAACACTAGTATAGGGTGCTAGTCACGAAGAAGTGCTGTAGAAAGGATGCACAGTCGTATCATAGTCTCCTTCTGTCGGTAAGGTGTGTGAAGTAAGCTGGAAAAGGACGAGAATTTGAGCATAGTAAGGATGAGTGCCTGGGAGCCTCCTTATTCCTCGAGATGTTGGTCTTAACTTATTCTAACTTGCTGAAGATTTCTAACTCCCTTCAGCTTAATTGATGGGGAAATGTAGTCAGGCCAAGTTAAAGTAAATAAACCATAGAAGGGGTGTGTGTGGCGTGTGGGTGGGGTCGCAGTGAAGGGCAGTGAACATGGCTCTATTGAACCAACATCCACAAACTGCATCGCTTCAAACAGCCGGGATGGAACCTACAATCACACAGTTAATTTTCACAGCTATGATCATTCCAGCACCGTCTATATAATCTATTTGTATGTCTGTCCAACTGTCTGTCTGTCAAACTATCCATCTGTCTCACTGTATAACTATCTATTTATCAAGCAGCCAGTCCGACCGTCTATCAATATCCGTCTACTCTATTTTATCTATATTCTTAATCTCTCAATCTACTTATCTGTTTATCTACACAGCTATCTATTGCCTGACACCGCATCCCATGAGAAACAGTTCCGACCAGACACACTCAAGTACTTAATTAATCAAGTGCAGGTAATGAATTAATCAACAAAAAAAAAAAAAAAATCCGTCTTTTCCTTAGTGTTCTCTTTTTTTTTAAGAGTCAAAACTTTTCAATTTCCCGGTTAGAAAAAAAGTCTCTCCCGCCTCAATAAGATTCCCTGAAAGTACCGTAACAGGAATGAAGTAAGGAAGACGTCAACGGGGTGAAGTGGTTAACCTTCTTATATATGAGAGGCTAAAGCAATTTTGTCAAGATTATTATTTAGAACTTACTAAAAATCGTATGGTGCTGGCCAAGATTAACTAGAAATTCGTCTGGTGGTAGTCATTACAGAAACTTTGAAAGAAAATCAATCTGGCTCAGTGGGTTAGTGCTTCCCGCCTCCTTCACTATAAAAGCGTCCACTAGATGTCCCTACCATCCAGGTCTGAGATCCACCAACTAATTTACGAAGATTTTTCCTCTCGTTACTAAAATTTGTTGTTTGCAGGATGAATAAGAGACATAGTACGAATCTGTTTACGCCTTTCCCTGTCCCACCTGCAAGAGAAAGCGTTATTTTTGCCCGCAGGAAGAACAAGAGACTTTGGTTGATTTTACACCAGTGGGGGGACAGGCAGTAATCTTCGGAATCTGGAGTTGCTGTTAACAGAATGCGATAACTATTTTCCTGGACAAGATATGTTTGGAATCCTCTTGCTTTTAACCGCGTCGTGTAGAGCATTCATGGAGGCAATGCAAGGTGAATTCCCGAAGCAACTCATTAGCCAGACACGTTCGAAGAGAGGAATTTGACAAAGGTTTGGAGGAGAATGAAACGCGACCCAGTTATCAGCAAGTCGTCTAATTGGGTGTTTCAGCCTCGTCTACCTGTCTAAGCAAAGAGGAGATGTTCAAGCCGCTGGGTGTAAAATAAGAACAACGTAATTAGTTCCGTGTAGATGATGACCTCTCCTATGCTCTTACTACGTGATTCAACCATGTAGGTCATGAGGATATAAGGAACTACTGTAAGGGTGGAGGTTAGGGAAGGGGGAGCAGCTCTAAACCCCGACCCCTTACGAAGATATCTGCAACTTAGCTACCCCGGACAACGCCGAGTACCTCTGTTGGTCGATGAATATTTTCCAGATTTCCTCTACCGTGATAGCTGACGTCACGGGAATGTCGCTTTTCTTCCACACATTCTCCCTTTTCCTCCTACTCCTGCTGCTGCTCCTCCTCTTCCTCCTGCTGCTTCTCCTCTTTCTCCTGCGCTCCTCTCCTCCCTCCTGCTGCTTCTCCTCTCTTCCCTCCTGCTGCTTCTCCTCTTCCTCCAGCTCCTTGTCCCGGGTCATGAGCGTCTTTATTTACCATACGTGATTGACAATAATTCCCGCAAGACGAGGACCCCCTCTGTGGTGACGTGTGGCCGTACAATCATGGACAAAAGTTTGCCTCCTATTTCACAGCATCTGCTTCACATTTAGGGCATGTCCATCACTTTCCTCCCTGACGCATGGTATCAGGGAGAATAATCTATGGGCAGAGAAGCATAGCAGGCCTCTCTCAGCCTAGGAAAATTAGCCACCAGAAGAATGTGAAAAGCATAAGAGGTGAAGTACTAGGCGAACTCTTGTCCCCGATTGTACCATTTTTATACTGCATCCCGCACCGTAAGTGAAACCATTCCATCTTCTTGATATTTAAACAGACATTATAGACCGACAAACAGACAGACAGTTATCAGAGACAGACGAAGGAGACAGACGGACAATTTCAACAGACAGAGGTTTTAATCAATCGAGTAGTTAAAAGACAAACAGACAACTTAAGCAAACTGAAAGAAAATTTATACAGAAAGAATACCTAAGGTGACAGACAATTTCAACAGACAGACAAACCTAAATTCAGACAACATAGAGATAAACAAACCATTTAAACAGCCGGACTAACTATTCAGATCAGCAGACGGGAAAAAATACGAGGAAAGACAGTGAATTTTAACAGACAGAAAAACAGTTTAGACAAGAACGACAATTCAGACAGACAGACGGACAACTTACAGACAGATGGGCAATATACACAGACAGACAGACACAATAAAGACCTCTTGCATTCTAATTAACTTCTTGAGCCAACCTGAAGCCTTGAAGGAAACGCACTCCTTCTCCTCCCTCTTCCCCTTACCTATCTCTCTCCTTCCCCTCACGCCCTAACCTCTCCTTCTCTCCTCTTTCCTCCACCCAGATCTCCTTCGCTGTTCTTCTCCTTCTCCCTCCATCTACCACCCCCTAACTCTTCCTCTCCTTCCCCCTTCCCTCACCTGTTCCTTCTCCCTAATCCCATCCCCCACCTCTCCCTCTACTCGCCTCGCCATCTTTCCCTCTCCCATACACCTCCTTCCATCTTTCCTCCATCCTATTTCCCTCCCCCACCTCTTCCTCCCTCTCTCCCCGTTCCTCTACCTCTCCCTTACCCCTCCCCTCTCTCCCCACCTCTTCCTTACCTCTTTCCCCCATCACCTACTCTTTCCTCCCACTTCTTTCCCCTCACTTCTTCACTCTCATACCCCTCCTCTCATCTATTCCTCATCTCATTCCCATCTCTTCCTTCCTCTCATCCCTCCTGGCCTCAACCCCCATCCTACCCTCTCGTCTATCCCACCCCCACCCCCAGCCAATCCCCCACCACCACCGCCACCTCTCCACCTCACGAGTGTCAACAGTGTTATTGATCTCAGGTGCTGCAAACTTACACGCTCCCGCAACACCGTCTTTCCTCTCCACAACACCCATGTCCTCCCCTCAACACCCCCTGTCCTCCCCACAACACCCCATGTTCTCCCCACATCACCCCCTGTCCTCCCCACAACACCCCCTGTCCTTCCCACAACACCCCCTGTCCTCCCCACAACACCCCCTGTCCTGTCCTTCTTACAATACCCCATGGCCTGCCCACAACACTCCCTTTCTTACCCATACCACCTGGACCACACGGTACACCAAAAATACCATCTGTTCTAAGTAAGCCAGATTTTATACCCCTTTGCCCATTTTGCAACACCAGCCGTCTTTCTCACCATATCATCTGCCCTCCAGAAAACAACAGATAATACCATTTTTCCTCTCAGTTCATCAGATTATGCCACTTTTCTGCCTAACGTCATACCAGTTGTTCCATCCACCTCTACTCCTCTCTCCCCTCGCCTCTCAGTCCCTTCTATATCTCCCCTCTCATCCCCTCTCACCCACACCTCCATCACCTTGCCGCCTCTCATCCTCCTCTTCATTCTTCTCCCGTACTCCCTCCCCCTCATTCCACGTCCCCTCCCCCAGCCTGACCCTCTAAGCACCCAGATTAGTAGTGACAGAGTTGATGGCCTAACTGAATCTCTCCAGGATCTCCCTTAGTTATCACATTTCTTTACCCCTTCAGTCAGGTGACAAATCATCATCATCGTCATCATCATCATCATCATTATCGTTATTATTATTATTATTATTAATTTTGGGGGGGCTTATTCTTGGTATATCCAGCTTGTTTTACTCATTTTATGGAGACTACATCTTTCAATAAACTTTTTTTTGGGGGGAAGGGTGGCAAAGGAGGGGGTTAGGGTTGATGGAAAGGACTGGAGGTGATCCAAGCGAGCCATTGTTCCTGACGCCTGACAGTTTATTGAGCAAGAGTGGCAGGTTGTGTGGCCTACAGTGGCCCCCCTCAATCACCACACAATATACACACTCAGCCTTCCTCTGACCTCGTAAATACTGTGATGTCTTTTATCTAAACCTTTTTATTCCTGTATGATTTATTTAACTGAGAAAGAGTTCCCCTAATACTGAAGGGATAAATGATGGCTTTACCTAATCTCCCCAGCTCTAAAAGCCAGTCCTGGGCGGGAAAAGAATAATCTGTAAATAGCGATAATGAAATGGCCAAGACGTCACCGGACTGAAAGGATTTACTCTGCATCAAAGGACTAATTTGTGTCTCTAAACACCCGCCTGATTCCTCCACACATTTCGAGCGGGTCTGTTCGTCACTTATAACTAAAATTAAGAACCTGGATTGTAAAGCGACCGTTGCATGCCGTAGTCTCGGGGAATGTTTGAGTGTTATCCTTGTTAATCCTACGCTGTCAGATGAAATTAAATTTGCCTTTCACCGTTCATCTTTTACAGGAAAATTGGCACATTGCAAAAAATAGGTAACATGCCTTAATAACCCTCATGGAGTCGACTGGAATCTGGCTTCCGACCTGGGGTAGTAGCACCAGTTATTTAGAGATTTATTTTGCGTACCTTAATGTTCCCTTGTACACTTTTTATCTCGCTTCACTTTTGACGTAGTCTGAGCCAGTTACAGACAAGAGGGTACTGAGACGTAACGTACAGAATAAATCGCGAAGGAAGAGGTGTTACGAAATCTCTGAATCTAGCTAGAAATATGGCCCTTAGTGTCAAGCCCTCCATGCACTTTACTCTCCAGATTTATTCCCTCCTCTCATTCTCGGTCTTCTGCTCTTCCCGTATTCTCAGTTTGGGAGGCTTTTTGGTACACGGCGTTCCAACATTCTTTTCTGTGTTAATTTTTTCTTTTCAGTGTACAAACGACTTTTAAAATATAATACGTAAATGGACGTTATCGCTACCATGTCAAGAAATTAATGGGTAGAAAAGAGGTGTTTAAATTCCCCCCAACCCAGTGAGATAACAGCCCCTTATCTCTGGGTGCTCTCCTTATCAGTCTCGCTAATTGATGTCTAAGAGGATGGTAAATTGCTTTGATAATGGGTCGCGTTCTTATAAGTTTTGGAGGCACCTTAGCTCCTTTTCCGAATCAATTTGTCTTTGTCCGTGGTGTGTGTGGTGGGTGGGTGTGTGTGTGTGTGTGTGTGTGTGTGTGTGTGATGTGGGAGCATGAGATGTGACAGTGTGTGGTGTGCTAGTATGAATGAGATCGTGTGTGCTGTGGTAATGCGTGAGGTAGTGTGAGATGTTCTTTATGATGTGGCAGTTTGTGGTGTGTCAGTGTGTGGTGTGAAAGAGTGTAGTGTGACAGTATATGGTTTGGTAGTGTGAAGTGTTAAGGTGTGGCAGTGTAAGATGTGAAATCTGACAGCATGTGATGTGGTAGTATGAAATGTGAGAGTGTAAGCTTGACAGTGAGACAGGTGTGAGGTGTGTCAGTGTAAGGTGCGACTAAGAGAAACAGTGTGAAATATGAACAGTGGGACAGTGTAATGCTTTCCTAACACCCTGTACTATTCCGATGATTAACAACATTTGCATAATTAGGGCGGCAGTGTGATCGAATTATTTTGTCATCGATAATTTCGGCAATATAATCATCTCACAGAATTCACATCCCTTATACTTCCGCCATGACATAATTTGCATGAGGAGAAGTACTAGTTAAAATGGTAGTATAATTTTCACTGGATAATTTATTTTTGCAATGACGGGGTTACAGGTAGGATCATTATTTTGGCGAAGGTGTGTCAATTTTGTTCAGGTGGATTAAGCTCTTTATTTACGTAGCGATTTTATTTTTTACTCTGGCTACCGCTAGTTTGCTTTATTAGAGGGAAGCCTTTAATGGTGAAAGTAAAGAATTATTCAGAAGAGAGCGTTCAATAATTATAAGGACCTGTAATTATTGTTGAGTAATAAAGAAGACATTGACAGTTTGTGGGTAGATTTTTCTTTATATGAGGGAGATCGTTAATACGTGGATGGTGGGAAATAAATCGAGGTGGGTGTGAGGCGGTGATGATGTCTGGGGTTACAGTCAATACACCCAACACCAACACACTACACCAACAACACCTAAGAGAGAGAGAGAGAGCAGGGGGAAGTGTACTGTAGGAAAAAACATGGAGGCAGCAAGAGGATATTGAAAGAGAGGGGGGGAGGGGGGAACTGAGGAACGAGAAAGGTGTATATATTGAAGAGAAAAGAAAAAGGATGGGAAGTGGAAGGATATTTGTATAAAAAGAGAAGGAAGAGAAAGAGAGAATAGTGGTACTGAAGGAGATCGAGATCGAGAGAGAGAGAGAGAGAGAGAGAGNAAAATGGTAGTATAATTTTCACTAGATAATTTATTTTTGCAATGACGGGGTTACAGGTAGGATCATTATTTTGGCGAAGGTGTGTCAATTTTGTTCAGGTGGATTAAGCTCTTTATTTACGTAGCGATTTTATTTTTTACTCTGGCTACCGCTAGTTTGCTTTATTAGAGGGAAGCCTTTAATGGTGAAAGTAAAGAATTATTCAGAAGAGAGCGTTCAATAATTATAAGGACCTGTAATTATTGTTGAGTAATAAAGAAGACATTGACAGTTTGTGGGTAGATTTTTCTTTATATGAGGGAGATCGTTAATACGTGGATGGTGGGAAATAAATCGAAGTGGTTGTGTGTCTGGGGTTACAGTCAATACACCCAACACCAACACGTTACACCAACAACACCTAAGAGAGAGAGAGAGAGCAGGGGGAAGTGTACTGTAGAAAAAAACATGGAGGCAGCAAGAGGATATTGAAAGAGAGAGAGGGGGGGAGGGGGGAACTGATGGACGAGAAAGGTGTATATATTGAAGAGAAAAGAAAAAGGATGGGAAGTGGAAGGATATTTGTATAAAAAGAGAAGGAAGAGAAAGAGAGAATAGTGGTACTGAAGGAGATCGAGATCGAGAGAGAGAGAGAGAGAGAGAGAGAGAGAGTGAATGTGTGTGTGTGGAAAGATGGTGTTGTTAGGATACTCTAGTATTAAAGGGTAAATGCACACACACACACACACACACACACACACACACACACAAAGGTACAGACAGACACATACACACAAAAACACTTCAGTACACACACACACACACACACACACACAGAGGAAAACACAGACAACTGCGCACGCCAAAGTACACACACACACACACACACACAGTCAGTGGCGAGGGTGGAGGCAGGTTCATGATGTGCACCTTTAAGGATGCCTCTCCCTGCCTCGCTACTGTCCTGCCTTACCCTGCCTTGCTACTGTCCTGCCTCATCCTGCCTCACCCTGCTGTGCTACTTCCTTGCCTCACCCTGCCTCGTTACTGTCCTTCCTCACCCTGTCTCAACCTTCCTCTCTACCCTCCTCCCTCACCCTGTCACCCTGCCTCGCTATTGTCCTGCCACACCCTCCTCACCTAATCCTCCCTTCATCACATTTCCTAAATCACCCTGCTCTCTCTCTCTCTCTCTCTCTCTCTCTCTCTCTCTCTCTCTCTCTCTCTCCCTCTCAATTCCCTAATGGTCTACCCAAGGTCATATCCTTAATTACCTTAGGAAGAAACTTAATTACTTTCTGAACAAATAAATGAGAGTATTGGGTGCTTAAGTTCTTGTTCTTCTTCTTCTTCTTCTCCTCCTCCTCCTCCTCCTCCTCCTCCTCCTCCTCCTCCTCCTCCTCCTCCTCCTCCTCCTCCTCCTTCTTTGCTACTCATGACTTTATCTTCCCTGCCTCTAAATTATTTTTTTCATAAATATAATGGATATATAATCTTCTAAGGATAAAAAAAAAACTACTTTCCTGGTATTACGTAATCATCTTTCTATCTATCTATCTATCTATCTATTACGTAATCATCTTTAATAATACTAATAATAACAATAAATACACCTCCCCTAAATAATAGTCAATATTATAGACATTTCTTCAATAATTAATAAATCTCGGCCAATAATAAATAAATCTCGGTTATTAATAAAGAATAAAGTTCTATTAATACACGAATATCCTTTATTAATTTCCAAATCTTATATATAAATAGGTTATGCCCTTTACTAATAATAAGCTTTCTTTTCTATGTAAGGTAAAAATTTCTTCTACAGGTGAAGTATTCTTCCTTAAACTTCTAAACCTCCTCTCCTAACAAATAACGCTTCTCTTCTTACAAATAAATCCCTTCCCTTCATAAATAAATCTTCTAACAAGTAAATTCCCTAACAAATAAATCTCTTGACAAATAAATCTCTCCTAAAAAATAAATGTCTTCTCAAATAAATCCTCTAACAAATAAATCCCAAACAAAAAATTTTTCTAACAAATAAATTAATCTAACAATGAAATCTCTAACAAATAAATATCGTTATAAATAAAATCCCCTTCAAATAAGCCCCATAACAAATAAATCTCCTCTCCTAACAACCTCAGTAACTGGTGGTAATATTCCCCAGGTGGAAGTGTGCCCAGGTGATTAAAGTAATTAGTGGGGGAAGGGAGCCATTAGCATATAAGATTAGAACACCTGTCATCTCACCTTGACTTCCGGTTCTTGAGGACTACGGATATTACTCTTGTCGGCTGAGAATATTCCCTTGTTCCTCTTTCTTTTTCTTTTACTTTTCTTTTTTCTTCCGTGTGTTTGAAAGGAAGTGTGGCTTCTTCAACTGGGAAGATTTTTGGTTGATATATAATTTTATTTTTATATATATATATTTTTTTCTGGCTCTCAGGACCCTACCTCGTAATGAAGTGGCTCAGTACTTATTTCCGCAGCTAAACCTCTGAGAGAAATACAGCACTTTTTTTTTTATTCTGTAATGCCTTTAGTTTTGAGACTCGTTATTCGTCTCCTTCTCCCCTCACCCCATGCTTCGTTCTACCTCCTTCCCTCACCTCTCCCCATTACTCCCTTCACCTGTCCCTTCCCTATATTCTCTTTCCCTTTCCTTTCCCTCTTCCCTTCACTTTTCCCTTTCCTTCTCCTACCCTCTTCCCTTCTGCTTACTCCCCCCTTCCTTCCTTCCTCCTGCCTTCCCCTCACTTCCCCCGTCATTACCGGGGAGGGGGGGGGGGTAGGTAAACTCCATCGGAAATGACTCTTCCTGCCCTGATATTGACTTGAGCCCCAGAGAGGGAGGCTGTGGTACTTTTTCCTCCTTACCCTCCTCCCCCTCCTCCTCCTTCCCTCATATTATCGTGATTATTATTATTATTATTATTATTATTATTATTATTATTATTATTATTATTATTACAGTTGTTCAACCTCATCTTATTTATCGTCTTCTATGCTTTCTAAATTCTTCCTGCGCATCTTACACACCCTCTCACGCACACCCATTAACTTCTCCCATTTCCCCTTGCAAATATTCATCAACGTTTCCATTAGGCCTTTAAAACTTTTTCGATAACATGGCTTCTGTCCTTAATTACACGCCTTGCCTGTGGTCATTAGGGCAGGGGATGTGAGATAATGAGCTAATTTAAAACTCCGTGACCTCCTCAGCAAGAAAACCCTTTCATGAGTTGAATAAAATCGTCTGGAGGTAGCAAGGACAGAATACAAAACACACTATCATACCACCACTACTACTACTACTACTACTACTACTACTACTACTACTACTACTAC
>JAGKTI010039837.1:0-10499 GCA_018397915.1 Birgus latro
TCCTCCTACTTTCTCTATTCTCATTTCAAAGCCAAAGGTGGCTGTTGTGTATATGTACGCAACGACCTATCTTGCTCTCATGTTCCTGAACTTGATTCTTCTGAATTCTCTACTCTCTGGCTTCGGCTCTCCTGTCATTCTCTGACTAAATATATCTGTGTTGTTTACTTATCTCCTAATTCTACCGACTATCAAAAATTCTTTGACTATCTTACTTCTACGATGGAACACATTCTATCCATTTCTCCTTTCTCTGAAATCTCCATTCTAGGAGATTTCAATGTTCACCACCACCTTTGGCCCTCCTCTCCTTTCACTGATCCACCTGGTGAACAAGCCTACATCTTTTCTATCCTTAATGACCTAGAGCAGCTTGTACAGCACCCTACCCGTATCCCTGTCCGCCTTGGAGAGAGTACCAACATACCTGACCTCTTCCTAACAACTAATTTTTCTGCTTACACTGTAAATCTTTTCTCTCCGTTGGGCTCCTCCGATCATAACTTTATTACCTTAACCTGTCCTATTGCTCCAGTACAGCCTGTGGACCCTCCAAAGAAATGCTGCCTGTGGCACTTTGGAGCTGCAGATTGGGAGGCCCTCAGGCAGTACTTCTTTGATTTTCCTTGGAATGATTATTGCTTCCATGGCCGGGAGCCATCTGAGTGTGCCCTGCGCATTACGGAGGCTATTCTCTCGGGCATGGAATCATACATTCCTTTTTCATATCCTCTGACTAATGCAAGAAAGCCTTGGTTTAATCACGCTTGTTCTAATGCTGTCCGCAACAGAGAGAGGGCCTTTAAAAGGTACCGGGGCCAAACCACCCCTGAATCACATCTTTATATTTCTGCCCGGAATCGTGCTAAGTCTGTTCTTCGCTCTGCTAAAAATTATTTCATCCGTCCTAAATGTTCCCAACTCTCCAACTCAAATTCTTCTCGCTCCTTTCGGCACCTTGCCAAAAACCTTTCTAACAACTTTACCTCATCATCCTTCCCTCTTTTTTACTCTGATGGCTCTGTAGCTATTTCTTCTACTGATAAAGCAGATCACTTTGCTCAGACTTTCTCCTCCAATTCTACCTTAGACGACTCCGGTGCTGTTCCTCCATCACTTCCCCCCTCAGACTTCCTCATGACTGGCATTAAAATTTCTTCAGCTGATGTATTTTCTGCCATCACTGGCCTCAATATTAACAAGGCATATGGGCCTGATGGAGTCCCTCCTGTTGTCCTCAAAAACTGTGCTTCTGTGCTTACACCCTGCCTAGGTAAACTCTTTCGCCTTTGTCTCTCAACTTGTACCTTTCCTTTTGCTGGAATTTTGCTCTCATTCAGCCAGTCCCAAAGAAGGGTGACCATTCCCAACCCTCTAACTATCGTCCAATTGCTTTAACATCCTGTGTATCAAAAGATTTCGAATCAGTTCTTAACAGAAAAATTTTAAAGCATCTTTCCTGTCACAGCCTTCTTTCTGATCGTCAGTATGGGTTCCGTCAAGGACGCTCCACTGGCGAGCTTCTCACCTACCTTTCAGACTACTGGTCATCCTCCTTTCGGGACTTTGGCGAAAGCTTTGCCATTGCACTTGACATCTCAAAGGCTTTTGATCGAGTCTGGCATAAATCTTTGATTTCCAAACTGCCCTCT
The DNA here is from genome assembly GCA_018397915.1 of Birgus latro. NCBI lineage: Eukaryota > Metazoa > Arthropoda > Malacostraca > Decapoda > Coenobitidae > Birgus > Birgus latro. The sequence continues at coordinate 1,653 of JAGKTI010039837.1, forward strand.
TACGGTTTCTATCCTTCTATCTGTGCCTTCATCTCTAGCTTCCTTTCTGGTCGTTCTATAGCTGCTGTTGTAGACGGCCATCGTTCTTCTCCTACACCTGTCAACAGTGGTGTTCCTCAGGGCTCTGTCCTATCACCAACTCTCTTTCTTTTATTCATCAATGACCTTCTAAGCTGTACATCTAACCCTATCCACTCATATGCTGATGATTCCACCCTTCACCTTTCCATTCGATTTCCGCAACGTCCATCTCAGCAGTTACTTCAGCAAACAAGGGATGAGGCTATGGCACACCTAATGTCTGACTTGGCTCTTATCTCTGATTGGGGTAAAAATAATCTTGTTATTTTTAATGCATCAAAAACTCAGTTCTTACACTTATCAATCCGACAAAATCTTCCTCAGGATTACCCACTAATGTTTAATAATGTCCAGCTCTGTCCTGCATCATCCTTGAACATGCTAGGGGTTTCATTCTCTCGGGATTTGTCTTGGAAAGAACGTATTACATCTCTTGTGAAATCTGCTTCCAAGAGATTGGGTGTGCTGGGTCGACTCCGAGCTTTCTTTACCCCTGCACAGATGTTGACCTTGTACACGGGTTTTATTCGCCCGTGTATGGAGTGCAACTCTCATGTGTGGGGAGGCTCCCCACATGCGGTTCTTCTCAATAGGGTGGAGTAAAAGGCTTTTCGTCTCATTAACTCTCCTCCTCTTACTGATTACCTTCAACCTTTGTCTCTTTGCCGCACTGTTGCTTCTTTATCTCTCTTCTATCGCTACTTCAATGGTCACTGTTCCTCTAACTGTCTGCTTGCATCCTTCCACTTCTACGACGGGCACATAGTACCCGTCTAGCAACAAACTCTCATCCCTTTTCTGTCCAACTGTCTAATGCAAGAGTTAACCGTTACTCCCAGTCCTTCATTTATGCAACTGGTCAACTCTGGAACTGTCTCCCTCTGTCTGTATTCCCTGCTTCCTATGATCTCCAATCTGTCAAACGCAGTGTGTCCAGACATCTTGAAATTAATGGATCTTGAATTTGGCTCTCTTTTGTATTGTTTTTGCTTTTTCTTGGAGGGAACAGTGTGCGGGCCCATGGCCCTTGTTTCCTTCTTCCTTGCATTAAAAAAAAAAAACACTTCTATGACATCTTCCAACCAACTGACATGCCTTCCAACCTGCCATCTACTAACATTACCATTATCTCCCCCAACATGCGTATGCTAACATTCCTCAACGACAGTGACTTCATTATGGATCAATTTTCTCTGGCATTCAGCCATTCATGGGTTCATCCAACCGTTGTGTTTCTTCCTGTGGTCATCTCTTTCATAGTTCTTCTCCTCGTCCTCTGTGCAGTGCACTGTTGTGTCCGGAAAGTGGAACACAGACTACAGGAAATCAGAATCGCTACTGGCATAGTACGCCCTACCCAAGACATTGAAACTACCCGTCCTTAGAGCCCTCACAGTCAGTGACTACCAATGCCACCTGATAAACTGCATAAACTGTGGACAGAAAAAGTACCACCAGCAAATGTTGGCATATCTTTGATACAGTAATGTGTGACATATAGAAACTAACATAGAAAACAAAAAACACACACACACAAAAATGGAAAGACATGTGTACCCTATTTCACAAGAGTTATCTACAGTACTTATACAGATACAAGAACATGCGTGAACGCATACCCTATTTACTCCTTGTATCATATATCAACATGACTCCTTGTGTATCTTATATCAACTTACCTTCCCTTGTAACAATGTATATCCCTAGTTTACATCCCCTTGACATGGCCATGTCCTCCCTCCGACCCCTGTATCATACTTCCTCCCTACCATCCCCTGTACCATAATCCCTCCCTCCTTCCCCTGTATCATACTTCCCCTTGTACAAATCTCCCGCCTACCTTAGTCATACGAACCACCCCATATAACTCCATTCTAGTGTCAGGAGACACCATCTCAACAATCCGGGGGAGTATTGTACCATTCCCGTTATATGTATGTATTATGCCCATTATGTATATGTATATATGCCCCCCCACTGTGTGTCCCCACTGTATCCTAGAACTGTAGACGTCATCAGCGTTCCCAGGCTTGACCAGCCAACTCGAAACATATGTACAGTCAGTCGAGGGCTAACTTCTATACTGGCAGCATCTTATCTCCGTGCTCCACAATTAAAGATTGTAAATAGCTACTCCAGGACTTTCCTTCCACCATCAAGAGGGTGTAACAAATAGGAGCCTCCCCACACATGAGAGTTGTACTCGATACACAGACGAATAAAACCCGTGTACAAGGTCAACAACTGTGCAGGGGTAAAGAAAGTTTGGAGTCAGCTTAGCACACCTAATCTCTTGGAAGCAGATTTCACAAGAGATGTAGTACGTTCTTTCCAAGACAAATCCCGAGAGAATGAAACCCCAAGCATGTTCAAGGATGATGCAGGACTGAGCTGGACATTATTAAACATTAGTGGGTAATCTTGAGTAAGATTTTGTCGGGTTGATAAATGTAAGAACTGAGTTTTTGAATAATTAAAAATAACAAGATTATTTTTACCCCAATCAGAGATAAGAGCCGAGTCAGACATTAGGTGTGCCATAGCCTCATCCCTTTTTTGTTGAAGTAACTGCTGAGATGGACGTTGTGGAAACAGAATGGAAAGGTGAAGGGTGGAATCATCAGCATATGAGTGGATAGGGTTAGATGTACAGCTTAGAAGGTCATTGATGACTAAAAGGAAGAGAGTTGGTGATAGGACAGAGCCCTGAGGAACACCACTGTTGACAGGTCTAGGAGAAGAACGATGGCCGTCTACAACAGCGGCTATAGAACGACCAGAAAGGAAGCTAGAGATGAAGGCACAGACAGAAGGATAGAAACTGTAGAAGGGCAGTTTGGAAATTAAAGATTTATGCCAGACTTGATTGAAAGCCTTTGAGATGTCAAGTGCAATGGCAAAGCTTTCGCCAAAGTCCCGAAAGGAGGATGACCAGGAGTCTGAAAGGTGGGTGAGATCACTAGTGGAGTGTCCCTGACGGAACCCATACTGACGATCAGAAAGAAGGTTGTGACAGGAAAGATGCTTTAAGATTTTTCTGTTAAGAACTGACTCGATGTTAAAGCAATTGGACGATAGTTGGAGGATTGGGAATGGTCACCCTTCTTTGGGACTGGCTGAATGAGAGCAAACTTCCAGCAAGAAGGAAAGGTACAAGTTGATAGACAAAGGCGAAAGAGTTTACATAGGCAGGGTGTAAGCAAAGATGCAGTTTTTGAGGACAACAGGAGGGACTGCATCTGGCCCATATGCCTTGTTAGTATTGAGGCCAGTGATGGCAGAAAATACATCAGCTGAAGAAATTTTATTGTCAGTCGTGAGGAAGTCAGAGGGGAGAAGTGATGGAGGAACAGCACAAGAATCGTCTAAGGTGGAATTGGAGGAGAAAGTCTGAGCGAAGAGATATGCTTTATCAGTAGAAGAAATAGCTACAGATCCATCATAGTAGAAAAGAAGAGGGAAAAATGATGAGGTAAAGTTGTTAGAAAGGTTTTTGGCAAGGTGCCAGAAGGAGCGAGAAAGGAGAAATGGATAGAATGTGTTCCGTCGTAGAAGTAAGATAGTCAAAGAATATTTGATAGTCAATAGAATTAGGAGATAAGTAAACAGCACAGATTTATTTAGTCAGAGAATGACAGGAGAGCCGAAGCCAGAGAGTAGAGAATTCAGAAGAATTAAGTTCAGGAACACGAGAGCAAGATAGATCGTTGCGTACATATACGCAACAGCCACCTTTGGCTTTGAAATGAGAATAGAGAAAGTAGGAGGATACAGAAAAGGGTTTGCTGTCAGTTGCCTCAGACAGCTGAGTCTCAGAGAGAAAGAGAAGGTGAGGTTTAGAGGAGAAGAGGTGGTGCTCAACAGAGCAAAAGTTAGAGGAAAGGCCATGAATGTTACAGAAATGAAGAAGGAGTGAGGCAGACACTGATGTACTTTCTGCCCTCACTGGCTTCAGTATTAATCAGGTGAAAAACCTTAATGAGGTCCCTCCCTTTTGTTCTCAAGAACTGTGTTTCTGTGCTTCCACCTGGCCCTGGGAAATTATTTTGCCTCTGTCAACTTGTGTCTATCCTTCTCGCTAGAAATTTGCTTTTATTTTCTGAAGAAAGAAGACCCTTCCCAGCCCTCTAATTATCGCTCAGTGGCTTTAATACCCTCTGTTTCTAAATGTTTGAAATCTAATCTTAGCCAAAAATGAATAAATAAAACATTTTTCCTCTCATAACCTTCTTTCTGATCGAAAGTATGAGTTCCACCAAGGATATTCCACTGGTGACTGTCTCACTTTCCCTTAAGAATTCTGGTCATCCTCCTTTTGAGACTTTGGCGACAACTTTGCTATTGTACTTGACATCTCAGACCTTCAACCGAGTCTGGTAATAATCTTTAATTTCCAAACTGCCCTCTAACGGTTTCTCTCCTATTTGTACCTTCATCTCTAGATTCCTTTTTGGTCATTCAGTAGTTGCTGCTTTAGACGGCAGCCGATCTGCTCCTACAGCTATGAACAGTGGTGTACCTTAGGGTTCTGTCGTCTCCAACTCTCTTCCTTCTATTCGTAAATGACCTTTTAAGTAGTACATCTACTTATATCCTCGTATGCTGATGAGGCCACCCTTTGCCTTTCCATTTGCCAAAATCTTCCATATGAGTATCTTTTAATATTCAGTAATATCCAGCTCAATCCTGCATCGTCTTCCAACATTTTGGAGGGTTTAATTTTTTTCGAGATTTTTCATGGGATGATCATATTACCTTTCTCGCAAAGTCTTGCTTTCAAGAGGTGAGATGTGCTAAGTCAACTTCGTGCCTTCCTCAACTCCACACAGCTGTTGCCTTCATGCAGGGGATTTATTCGCCCCAGTTTGGAGTACAACTCTCATGAATGAGGGTTTCCTGACGTATGGCTCTTCCCAGCTGAGTGGATGCAAAGGTTTTTCATCTCATTAACTCTCCTCCTCTTACTGACTCCCTTCAGTCTTTCCCTCTTCGCCGCACTATTGTATCTCTATCTCTTTTCTATCGCTACTTCACTGGTCACTGCTCTTCTGAAACTGTCTACTTGCATCCCTTCTCCAGCACGGCGGGCGCGAAGCACCCGTCTGGCATCAAACTTACACCCATTTCCTGTCCTCCAACTCTATAATGCAAGAGTTAATTACTGACATTCCAAATCCTTCATGCATGCAACTGGTCGTCTGTGGAACTATCTTCCTCTGTCTGTATTTCCTTCTGCCTATGATCTCCAGTGTTTTAAGCGCAATTTGCCCACACATCTAGAATGAATGGATCTTGAATTTGGTTCTCTTTTATTATTTTATCCTGGAAGGAAGAATTTTGCGAGCTTCTAGCCTTTCATTCCTTTTCCCTTGCATAAAAAAAATCCCTACTACAGTCTGAGATCCTTGTGTTGTATTTTTTTTCGTGATTAGTGCCTTATTCAATTGCTATATCTTACTTCAACTCAGTATTCAAGATGAAAAGATGGTAATTTTTGGCCAAGTTAAAGCTGAGGAAGTATAGCAATTGTGTTCCTCTTGTTCCTGCTCGCTTGTTTTTAGAAAGCGTTCACTAGGCAGCCTCAAACGAAGCGCAACCTCAAGGTCCTTCACACACGCACACACACACACAAAACTGGAAAGGCAGCTTCGTAACACTGTCACTGAAGAGTAAATTTAAGTGGAATGTGTTGTATCACAGTACAGAACTAAAGATACAAAGGTATGTCAGATACCGGTATATCATAAGAAGTCGAAGGCTGTAGGCATAAGGGAGTGGGTGAGGGGTTCAGGTGGGAGGGGTGGAAACAGGAGTAAGGGGAGTACTGAGAGTGTATGGGGATTGCCAGTGAACCGTACTATAAACAACAATATTACTCTCTGTAATCAGACAAAGAGCAAGGTTGGCTACTGTTCATGAGGACGGTAGACTGACCCCAAGCTGGGGCAGGGAACAGTTTTAGGATTTGAATTTCTTTCTTTTAAAAATTATTACTTGTCTTTCAAAAGATCCAATGACACCTCAAAAACATCCTCGCTAATTGCGTCACTAGTCCTGAAGAAGACAACCCATGAATTTACTCAATATGGAGGGTGAGTATTAGCGCCAAAATGCTTTTGGTAGTGTATGAAACATGTTAGGAATTCTGGGCCTTATGGAATAATAAAAAAATAGATGATAAAATTTCCTGTATATACTCGTACATTTGCTATATGACAGCCCACCATGCGAGAGGAAAAGCGTCATGTGTAACAAATAGTTAGTATCACTGTTCAGATGTACGTTGTATTAATCGAGACTTGAATAGAGACAAGGGAACTATTACACTTGTGGCGAGAAGAGGAAAAGCAGGTAATTGATTAACAGCTTTGGACAACTGGCGGTCTGACTGTAAGGGAAGATATAACATCACAACTCGACAGAGACAGAGAAAGTTGTGTGACAGAATATGATAGCCTAAGCATATGGCGTGATCATCTTATGAATTGTTTCACTAGATCTGAGAACTCTAGCCAGTTTGTTCTCTTGATAGTGGAGTTGCATCACTGACTCTATCAGAGTGGAAATAAAAGTGAGATTATGTTCTGTGAGCAAGGTGAAAATTTATCTGATGTCTCAACTCTGTTTACAGTAAGGGTTTTTTGTCACATTACCAGGCAGTAGTGGATGGTGGTTTTTTCGCTGTCCCCCCTTGGGTGTGTACAACGCCATGGTGGCTTCAGCCAACTTTTCGTGGCATGTATCGTGGATGCTTGTTGAATGTTTTTGCATAGAAGGCTTATCGATGAACAGCTGGGGTTCTGTGGGTTGGTTAGGGAGGAGGGGGGGAGAGAACACAATATCTGTGGACACTGATGAGTAGCAAAGGGAAGAGTGTTAAGTCAGAAAGTGGCAATAGGAAAATGATGACGGGATTTTCATCTGCACTATGTCTGCAGTTGTTGATGGATTTGCAAGGCGTAGGATGAGTTGATCAAGTTGGAATTTAAGAACAGGCGACGATGATGGCTTAAAACCTTGTGATGATGCACTCAGCATCACCGTGTGTCATGCTGTCGTAGCGGGCATCATGAGTTGATAAGGCTCTATAAGGATGCTGGTTTCCTTGTGAGGACTCTGGCTCTTTTTTGTGCTGTTATACTACTTCTTTACTAACTTTGCCTACCTCGTTCATCGTGGCTATTGCTATAGTTAAGGTGGTTTGCTGTCTTTGCTTTGGGCTTAACAATCTATAATATGTCTTAACTAATGATTAATAAGTACTCTTACCTAGATCAACAACTTCCTGGTAGATGAAGGGTCGGGTACCGGCAGGGAAGAGACTGGTATTGAGGTTGTTGAGGCGTCCGAATATGATCTGCAAGAAGGGAAATGAAGGATCATTCATACTGACTTGATATGGGCTCCCCTTCCAACACACTGAAAGTGTACTTCCAACACCACTGAAAACTCATATGATTACTGTAACTGAGGCATTAAATTTTTTTTAGGACTTACCAAGCAGCAGATAATATACACAGCCTAGTATGTATTACTCGTATTTACAGTATTTCCATTAATTTTATTATTATTTTTTTTATGCAAGGAAGAAGGAACCAAAGGCCATGGGCCCGCATACTGTTCCTTCCAAGAACAAGTAAAAACAATACAAAAGAGAGCCAAATTCAAGATCCATTCATTTCGAGATGCCTGGACACACTGCGTTTGAAAGATTGGAGATCATAGGAAGCAGGGAATACAGACAGAGGGAGACAGTTCCAGAGTTGACCAGTTGCATAAATGAAGGACTGGGAGTAACGGTTAACTCTTGCATTAGAGAGTTGGACAGAAAAGGGATTGAGAGTTTGTTGCTAGACGGGTACTACGTGCCCGTCGTAGAGGTGGAGGGATGCAAGTAGACAATTCAGAGGAACAGTGACCATTGAAGTAGCGATAGAAGAGAGATAAAGAAGCAACAGTGCGGCGAAGAGACAAAGGTTGAAGGGAATCAGTAAGAGGAGAGTTAATGAGACAAAAAGCCTTTGACTCCACCCTATTGAGAAGAACTGCATGTGGGGAGCCTCCCCACACATGAGAGTTGTACTCCATACACGGGCGAATAAAACCCGTGTACAAGGTCAACATCTGTGCAGGGGTAAAGAAAGTTCGGAGTCGGCCCAGCACACCTAATCTCTTGGAAGCAGATTTCACAAGAGATGTAATACGTTCTTTCCAGGACAAATCCCGAGAGAATGAAACCCCTAGCATGTTCAAAGATGATGCAGGACTGAGCTGGACATTATTAAACATTAGTGGGTAATCCTGAGGAAGATTTTGTCGGATTGATAAGTGTAAGAACTGAGTTTTTGATGCATTAAAAATAAGATTATTTTTACCCCAATCGGAGATATGAGCCAAGTCAGACATTAGGTGTGCCATAGCCACATCCCTTGTTTGCTGAAGTAACTGCTGAGATGGAAGTTGCGGAAATCGAATGGAAAGGTGAAGGGTGGAATCATCAGCATATGAGTGGATAGGGTTAGATGTACAGCTTAGGTCATTGATGAATAAAAGAAAGAGAGTTGGTGATAGGACAGAGCCCTGAGGAACACCACTGTTGATAGGTCTAGGAGAAGAATGATGGCCGTCTATAACAGCAGCAATAGAACGACCAGAAAGGAAGCTAGAGATGAAGGTACAGATAGAAGGATAGAAACCGTAAGAAGACAGTTTGGAAATCAAAGATTTATGCCAGACTCGATCGAAAGCCTTTGAGATGTCAAGTGC